>CM040923.1:7297245-7594745 GCA_023029165.1 Gobiocypris rarus
GACCACTGGAATCAGAGAAAAGAATCCGAAACGGCAAACGACACGCTTCTGGTAAGAGACAAATTCAAAATTCAGGGAATTTTTAATGTGAATTTGGTTAAATTAAGATTTGGGAAACTAAGGGTTAAACCATAGGGGGAGTCTGGTTCTGTGGTCAACGCGATTAAGAAATTCTGGGAGAATTGAGATCATGGAACGTGATTAAGAAATTCTGGGAGGATTGAGATCGGCGAGAGTGATTAAGATATTCTGTGAGAATTGAGATCGTGGAACGCGATCAAGAAATTCTGTGAGAATTGAAATCACATAGAGAGGGTGATTAAGATATTCTGTGAGAATTGAGATCGTGGAACGCGATCAAGAAATTCTGTGAGAATTGAAATCACATAGAGAGAGTGATTAAGATATTCTGTGAGAATTGAGATCGTGGAACGCGATCAAGAAATTCTGGGAGAATTGAAATCACAGAGGGCGCTGGAAGCGTCCGCCCGTCTGTCCTGGGTGAAGGATCAGATCTGTACGGAGACGTCCGACAGATTAATAGCGTGCAAAAGACCACAGAAAGACTGCCACTATGGGGAAATCCCAAAGCAAGCTAGCAGAATATGATACACCGGTATTTTGTCAAATGAAAAAATTATATGGCCAGAGATGCATGGGGGATATAGAGAAATTAATTAAATATCATGATTTCCCAAAAGAGGGAACACTTAGTAGTACAAGGTTGAAAACGGTAAAATTGTCAATTGAAGAAGGGAGTGACATAACAAAGGGTTGTGCAAAAAAACATGTATGTGGGAAATGTGAGAAAACAATTAATTGCTGGGTAGAAGAGGCAGATAATAGGGAAAGAAGAATGTTAAAAAAAGAAAAGAAAAGTGAAGAAAAGGCAACTGCGCCACCACAGAATGAGATTACTATTACTAACAAATCTTATGCTTGTGCTTTTCCACATGAAACACCGCCGAGTTACACAATCTATCCCAATGCGGAGCTCCAAGGCCTGAAAGTGGACTCCGATCTCGACTGCTCTCCGTTCCCACCGAACCAGCCAATTCAACCAGTCAGACCAACTCCAGCTCCCCAGCAGAGAGTCGGGGGAGCACGCGCCACGAGCTGAGAGAAGAGGAGCGCGCACAGCTGAAATGTCAACAGAAGGAGGAGCATGCGCAGCTGAGCCAACAGCAGAGGGGACGCGCGCAGCTGAAAGCTTCCGGGGCAGAGAAACACTGCCGACCGGAAGGAAAAAGAGACTAGCAATCCGGAAGACGAAGCACAGAAAGAAAGGTGCGAGATCATATGCTTTACGCTCTAACACACATGCACGAGCCAGAGCGCGGAGTCAGAGGGGGACTCGACCTGAATCCTGATAGCCTCTCAGAAAGCGACGAGAACGAGGAAGAGGAAGAATTCGAGATCCCGCGTCCGGAGAAAAGAAAGAACTGGGATCGGGTGAGCATCACAGCACCTATGATTGAAGTAAGAGGAATAAATTCAATTGAATTATTATATCGTCCTTGGCATCTATCCGACATGAAAGAGGCGATGGCTCATCTGCCGAATCCCGACGATGCAGGGGATCGCTTCGCCACCGAACTAATGACATTCTGCCAAGAGTTCAGCCCGACGCTAAATGAACTGAAAAGACTCATGATGGCCAAGCTGGGAGGAATGAACTGGCACAAGATCAGCGCAGAATTACCAGCAGAAGATCACAGACGAAGTCACGTCACCTGGCAACATGCTTCAAACGACGGATATCGAGCAGCTGTAACGGGACTGACTGAGGCTGTGAGAAAAGCATTCCCAGCGCGCATTGACATGTCCAGAGTGAGCCACTGCCGCCAAGAACCAGGTGAGAGTGTTCAAAATTATTATGAGCGACTCTATGTAGTGTTTTGCAAGCATAGCGGGCTAGCTGAGCCAGCAGATCGTGGTAACAGACCAACCACGTGGGAAAGTTATCTGGCGACTAGCCTTTTGAATGGACTGAGACCTGAGATTTCCCAAGCAGTGAAACACAGCTATGTTGAATGGACTGAAGGGCGAGTGAGCACCATCATAAAACATGCCCTGCACGCGGAAGACGAGTTGAGGACAAAGAAAGAAAGACCAAGACAAAAGGAATTGCAGCTTGTTGCTGTGCAGACACCGCAAAGATTTAACTCAGCGCTGGGGTGCACGCCAAAGGGACGATCGGGCTGGAACAAAGGGGGACAACAAGCAGACATGAAAGGCTGTTATGTGGAGATGAGAATCACATCATGCGTGAGTGCACAAAGTAAGGTGCAGAAAAGATGGACATTGGGCATACAACTGTCCTGAAATGCGAATAGCTGACTGAGATAAGGGAAGCGGAGAGCAGGAGGAGATCGGGTGGACCACGGCCGAGGATGCAACGACGCCGCAAAGGAAGTGCACATTTACTAACATCACACACACACACGCACTCCACACATATACACATGCACTGATAATGCTCTCTGCAAAAAAAGAAAAGATTGCACCTCTTTGTGTGATTCTGAAACATACAAAGATGATTTTGATAAATGTTTGATTATGTATAGCAGTAAGGGATTTTTAAACATGCCTGAATATCCCATGCTAGTTGAAGGGACAATGATTTCATTTTTAGTAGACTCGGTGCTACAAGATCTGTTTTGCGAAAATGTGACTTGCCATGTGAACCAGCACTGACAAATAAGACACATGGGTCTCTGTCAGTCTCAGGGCATCTAATAACTGAACGGTTCACTGTGCCCTTGAAGTGTGAGACGGAGGGGGGCCGTGAGCTGAAACATGCATTTTTGACTTCAGCCACGTGTCCAGTGCCCCTTCTGGGCCGAGATTTAATGTGCAAATTAAATTTGATAATGGTAGCAAACCCTCTGGTGTGGAGGTGAGAGAGGGTGAACAAATGTATTTGAAATCAGAACCAAATTGGGCTTACAAGTGGCACATAACCGAACCTATGGGGGCAAAAGCGATTTGTGAATTGGGGAAAAATAGAACACTGTCATTAGGGACAGATTTTATGATGCCTGACAACTTACATTGCACGTCACATGTCGCAACAGAAAGAGATCAATTTTATGAGAAAGAATGGTTTGAAACAGAGAAAGACACTTTGAAACTTGATCAAATGTTTTGGACTGAGAAGATGTGTGCAATTTCAGTGACCTTATCAGAAAATAGCAGGAGAGTGTGTACCGCACATATCAATTTCAAAAGAAAACACACAGGCCTGGGAAGAGGTGGGGGTGTTTGTGAAGCACTGTGTTGAGGCAGATGACTGGAGGGAGGTCAGGGAGGCTTTAATGCACAGTGAGAAACTGAGGGCTTTTAAAACTGATTATAAGCATGAAATTGAGGTGGAGCGGATTGTAACAGTAATTGACAAACACACACATAAAAATGACAAATTTACTAATATTTGTGCTTTGGACATACACCCTGTGTTGGCGGAAGTGCCCGATGCGTTATGGGCAAAGCACAAGTACGATGTGGGACTGATTAAGGGATGCGAACCGGTGATAATTGTTCCAAAATCAGATTATAGACCTTGCCAACCACAATATCCATTGAAAACGGAGGCAATTTTGGGTATTGAACCAGTTTTTGAATCATTGTTAAAAGAAGGCGTAATTGTGCCATGTGACACCTCACCGGTGCGCACTCCTATCTTCCCTGTAAAAAGATAAGAGACAAGGGTCAGCCCACTGAATGGCGTTTCGTCCAAGATTTACAGGCTGTGAATTCAGCTGTCAGAGCAAGAGCAGCTACAGTTCCAAATCCCTACACAATCTTGTCTCAAATTCCACAGAGTGCCACATATTTCTCCGTTGTGGATTTGGCAAACGCTTCTTTAGCGTCCCAGTGGACAAAGACAGTGCATATTGGTTTGCATTCAATTTTAAGGGAAAAGGGTACACTTTACGAGATTGTGTCAGGGATATTGTGAATCACCAACAATTTACAATGAAGCGCTCAGACGAAGCCTTGAAAATTTAACTCTGACACCTGGATCAGCCTTGATTCAATATGTTGATGATATTTTGATTTGTGCAAAAGAAAACAACATGTGTGAAAGACACTGTGGCCTTGCTGCAGCACTTGGCGCAGGAAGGTCATAAGGTCAGTAAAAGCAAGCTACAGTTTGTGAAAGAACAAATCACATTTTTGGGTCATGTGATATCTGCTAACACTAAATCACTATCTGAAAAACGTGTGCAGGCCATAATTGAGGTACCAAAACCAATAACAAAAAAACAAATGTTGTCATTTTTAGGAATGTGCTCTTATTGCAGAACATTTATTCCTAATTATGCACTTCTTGAGCAACCCCTAAGAGCCCTTACATTAGGGAAGGGTTTGAGATCGTGTGACAAGATTGATTGGACGGAGGAGGGGCAGCAGGCTTTCCTAAACATGAAAGCTCAGCTAGCTGCCGCCCCCACTTTGGGCCTGCCTGCACCAACAAAACCGTTTGTTCAGATGGTAGATGAAAAGAATGGGTTTATGTCTTCTGTTCTTTTGCAGAAACACGGCGATAGACTACGTCCGGTCGGATATTTTTCCAGTAAATTAGATCCAGTGGCAGCAGGGCTACCGCGTTGTTTGAGGGCAGTAGCTGCTGAGCTGGCGGTGATGGCCTCTAGGGAATTCGTGGGGTATTCAGATGTGACATTAATGGTCCCGCATTCTGTATCAATAATTCTGCAAGAACAGAAGACATCTCATTTGTCAACAGCACGATGGCTGAGGTATAACACAATTTTGTTAGATATGCCAAATATCACAGTAAAACGTTGCACAGTACTGAACCCCGCCACACTCCTTCCGACGGAGGAGGATGGCGAGGAACACCACTGTTGCTTGACTGCACTTGAGCAGGTGTGTACCCCGCGTCCTGACCTTTTAGACACACCTCTTGAGAACTGTGACAATGTCCTCTTTGTGGATGGCTCTGCCTATAGAGATGCACAAACAGGTTTGAACAAAGTAGGTTACGCGTGACCACTGAATTTGACACTTTGGCTTCTGGCACATTGCCACAAAATTATTCAGCTCAAGCGGCGGAGCTCGAGCCCTGGCAGAAGCATGCAAGCTTATGGAGGGTAAAAGTGTAACGATTTACACAGATTCACGATACGCTGCTCGAGTTGCACATGATTTTGGAGCATTGTGGAAACATAGAAAATTTTTAAAATCTGATGGACGTCCAATTCTGAATGCTTCACTTGTGTCTACTCTTCTAGACGCAATTCTCTTGCCAAAACAACTTGCTATATGCAAATGCGCAGCGCATACTAACAACAAAGATTTCATTTCAACAGGAAACGCGAGAGCTGACGTGGCAGCCAAGGCCGCGGCAGCAAAGCAGACAAATGAACCAGAATGTATTTTGTTATCTGAAACAAACACTAATGCTTTGTCTTCCTTACAGAGTATGCAAACTTTCGCAACAACAGCGGAAAAACGCCTGTGGAGTCGGTGTGGCTGTGGGGTGAAAGATGAAGTGTGGATGAGTGAAGATGGAAAGCCTTGTTTACCCCAACATTTTTTCGGACATTATGAAGTGGACACACGGGCGAGACCATGTGTCCAAAGGGGGAATGATAGCAGAGTTGAAAGAAAATGGTTCACAAAGGGCTTCACAGTGTTTATGGAAAACTTTTGCAAAAGATGCATAATTTGTAACACACACAACGTGGCAAGGGGAGTTAAGATGCCCCTAGCATCTCACCCACCATCAGGACAGCCTTTTGAGTACCTTATGATGGATTTCATTGAGTTGAGTCCGTATAGGGAAAGAAACACTGCCTGGTGATGGTTGACATGTGGTCGAAATGGGTAGAAGTTTTTCCAACCTCCAAACAAGACGCAGCAGTGGCTAAAGCCTTGTTGACTGAAATAATTCCCAGATGGGGAATTCCAAGAAAAATCAGCTCAGACAACGGAACACACTTTGTGAACGAGGCAATCAAACAAGTGGGTCAATTTTTAGGAATAGACATGAGAACACATTGCAGTTACCACGCCGCATCAGGCGGGCAGTGGAACGTGAGAATGCAACAATAAAAACAAATTGGCAAAATGTTGTGAGGAAACTGGACTCACATGGGTAAAAGCCCTACCAATTGTCCTAATGTACATGAGGATGAGAAAAAGACCCAAAGCAAATTTAAGCCCGTTTGAAATAGTCTTTGGAAGACCGCCTTTATGGGCATGGAAGGGGGTAAACAACAGCTTCCGTCCACAGATTTGTGTGAGCATGACATGTTGAATTACTGCAAGGAAATGTTGTCTCTGTTATCTAATATTTGTGTGCAGGTAAAGGCGACTCAAGGAAGGCCAGCAGAAACTGCTCTGCACAACATCAAACCAGGCGATTTCGTGGTGATACGAGACCTGAGAAGGAAAAGCTGGAAGGCGAAAGGTGGCTCGGACCTTTGTCGTGCTGCTGACGACACACACCGCGTGAAGGTTGCTGAGAGAGCAACTTGGGTGCATGCGAGCCATTGCAGAAAGGTCCCGGCAGTGATCGAGGAGGAGGAGCCGAGAGGAGAGGAGGAGGAGGCACACGCCTGTGCAGGCAGAGATCAAATATAACCATCATCTGCTGTTATCATCTCAGGAGCAGAGACACTGGCACAACGTGGTACTGAGCCAACCAGTTCTCAAAGGAAAACACAACAAAGACTAATCTTTCTCACACGTTCTGACAGTACAACTGTGCGATCCATTTAGTCAACCATAAAGAATCATGAATGTAACCACATACCTACTGACTGTATTCAGCTTGGTGATGAGTAAACCAGCATCACAACCAGAGAAACCACCTGTTACACCAGCCTTCACACCTGACATTCCCGGCTGGGATGAAACAGCGTGGACAGGAAATGAAGAAGTAGAAAAAGGAGGAGCAAAACAGGAAGTGGACAAGGCGATGATCAAATGCCAAGGGAACAAAGCTTGCACTCTGGCACTGCTGCAGAAACAGGAACTGAAGATAAACACCAGCTGCTGGCTTTGTCTGCAAATGTCTCACGCCTGGAAGACAGTACCATTGACTGTTGCAACAATAAATGAAACTGACTGTCTGATCCCACAGCAGATGACTGAGGTGCTTAGAGCTGCAGCGGACATCGAGCAAGGAAAGATTCCAACAGAACATCCAACATCTGCCTGCAAGAGAACGCAACGGTACAACCACACAGACATGTTGATTCCACCTTTGAGAGTGATGCATGTTCAAGGAGATGTGTGCGTGTGCTCACAGAGACTGAAGCCGATCGTGAACGCAGGGTGGTCTGACTGCAGAGTCAGAATTGACATCAAAATTCAACAACAGGGAACTGCACAGCGGTGATAGACGGTATCACAACAGACTTTATCTGTCCGCTTAAAAACCAAGTGACACTTCACCTGCGGCAGTTTGGGTTTGTGGTGACAGAGCATATCATTTCATGCCACAGAAAGACTGGACAGGTTGCTGCTACCCAGCTTTAATGAATGTGGGGACATCTGTGTTCTTTCCGGTAATGAACAGGAGAAAAGGCTAGACAGAAAAGAGATATTTTTCTAAAATAGGACGCGTTGCCAGACCGTTACAATGGTTATGTCTTATCAGATCCATGGACAACACCAGGCAAATGTGGGTTGGTCTATTTTTCTGGGGGTGGGAACAGCAGTAACGATAAACAAAATTAATGGATTAGCATGGAGTGTGTTGGCTTTAGCCAACAGCACTGAACATGCAATGACAATGGTGAATGAGGAAATGAGACAAATCAGAGATGCAGTTATTCAGAACAGACTAATTTTAGACATGCTGACAGCAGAAAAGGGGGGAGTTTGCAAAATGTTGGGACTGTCATGTTGTTTTCACATTCCAGATTACAGCGACAACATCACAAATATTATAAACCATATGAGAGCAGCTGTAAGGGAACCTGAGAAAGCTGATGATTCATGGTTTGGGTGGACAACAAATCTGAAAGGTTGGGAATACTGGCTAAGTTACACTGTGTTGCCAATTTTTGCAATAGTGGCCCTAGCATTGCTGTGTTTACCATGTATTTTTCAGTGCATTTCAAGCATAGTGCAGAGAATGGTGAAGGCCAGCATGTCTCAGCAAATGGGTAAAATAACTGTTTATGACGATTACAATGAGTGGATGAACGAATTTGATGAGATGTTTAGCGAGGAGACACCTAAAACAAATTAGGGGGATTTTAATTTTTATTTTATTTTATTTTTATTTTTTTATTTATTTTTTTATTTTTTTAACAAATAATTTAAGAGAGTGATCATTTATACAAAAATCAGAGATGAAGAGTGTAAGTGTGATGAATGACTTAAATTTGTTTGGATTATTATTAGTATTATTTTTTATTTTTATTTATCTGCATCTTTATTTTATTTTATTATCACTACTATACATACACATTTTAAATTTTCTTATGCGTTATCAAAGATTGATAAAAGGAGGAATTGTTAAAGAAAAATTTAATGGTTTATGGTTAAGGTTATACAGAAGTCAACATCTGTCTCTGTTATTCAAAAACACCTCTTAGCATGGGGTCACGGGACACCAGTTTAGAGACTCTCGGGCCTTAGGTGTCACTGACTAAATCACACACAGCCAGTGTTACATTGTTTAGATCTTCACATACATACACATCAAACCTACATTGACCTCATAAAATGTATGCCAACCACACCTGCTATTCTCATGCAGGGTCGAAACCACTTGAGGCCTTGACACAAACACTGATAAGAGAAGACGGAGGGGGGATCATTGTGTCCCTTGCTTTCTTTTCATTAGTAAAAGAAGGGTGGGGGAAAGGCATTTGTTTTTTCTTTTCTTCTGTACGGAAAAACACTGTGACACTGAGGAGTATAAAGGTTTGGACCTTCTTTTGTTTCCTCAGTTCACACTCGATGCAGGCATCAACTGGTTGTATTGACTGTGAATTCATTCTTGCAAGAATTAAATCTTTATAAAGACCATTGATAATATTTGTCTCTTATTCTATGAAGCGATTGAAGTAAGTTTTTAAATTGCCGCAACAATAACTAATTAAATATGTCATCAGAGTTTTGTTCTCGGCAGTTATAATTTAAACATGAAAACACAATAAAATAGAAAATATAGGCTACAATTTATGTAGGCTATTAAGAAAATAAGGTTGAACCTCTACAAGAATTAATCGAATTCAACTGATGAATGCAGCCAGGAAACGTGAAGCACATTGCTGGAAAGAAAGTGGAAATAACACAGGTAAGAAAATAACGTTTTCCTTCCCATTTACATGTCAAACTGTTGGTCAGTTCGGAAAACGTCTCCATTTGGTCCGCTGAAATTTAATGGATTATTTATTTTTTTGGTGGAGATATGGTTTAACACAGAAAAAAAAAAACATGTTATAATAACGTTATTTGTGGCTATGGTTTTGCTACTAATATGGTTTCTCAATTAGATTACAAAGAACCAACTAAACCTGTTTATATTTGTAATATAATTTTTGTATTGCATTTAAAACCAATAAAAAAGTATGATACCTTGTAATTGTTTTAAATAAATCATTGTCCCCACCATTACTATATTAATTTTTATAGTCTAAATCACAGTGCACATATTTAAACAAAAGTAAAAGTATCCACTATTCTGCAGCTATATATCAACTGATTACGGAGTCTTAGCCTACTCCCACTTAAAGGTACACTATGCAACTTTTCCGTCTGCAAGAGGGCACCTGATAAAAACAAAAGCGTGGTTTGACGACGCCAAGTTTGAGTGCAGAATCTTGGGACATGTGGTCTTCACCTCAGCCGGGGGAAAAGAATCGGGATAGGCAGAAGTCATGTACATGGATGCGGTTATTAACGTTACTGTAGTATGAAGCAGAGGAGGGGCGAGTGCTGTGGGAGCTGAGTAAGGCTATATCCGCCTATGATATGCACACAACTCAACACGGCTGCAGACGTAGCCTAAGGCAAAACACACGCCTCGCGAGCGACGGGACTTTATGACGGGACACAGTCGCCGGCGCAATCTCTGCTTTTACGGTCATGAGTATGAGGTAACGCAGCTCTGTTTATTATATTAGATACATTTAAGTGTGTTTAAAATGATGTTATGACGTTACTCTGTGCGTTCTCTTGGCGGCTGCTGTGACACTTGTTCACACTCCAGTGAGAGTAAAGGTTTTCTGCAAAATAAAACCGGAAACAAGGGTAACGCAGATATGATGCAATTTACAGGCGACTCCCTCACATGCTATGCTCACACGTCCCGGTTCATTGGTAAAATAAATAAATAAATAGCGATTTTCTCACAATTTACTAATAGTTGGAAACATTTGGGACATTGTAAGAACTCAACAGAACAAAATATATAACACTGGCCTGGTGGTTTTTGGATATTTAACTGCAAAAATCCTACATAGAACTGTTTATGAACTGTTTAAGAACCTTTAAGAACTGTTAAATAATTGTTGCATAACAAAAGTTTACACATTAAATCAAGGAAAAACAAATCTGCATTTACAACTACAGCTCAAACGCAACAATTTTATTATTGCCAAGGGTTCAAAAAGTAAGCAAAACAATGCAAACAGAAATGCAGAATGACAGATGTTGGATCAAATGCAAGCAATGACTTCCAAACAGCAAGTGCAGGAGAGGCCAAAAAGGATGGAAACGAGCCCAATGCTGAAATTGCTGGGGAAAAAAAAGAATATACAGGTAAGACATACATCCTCATGTAAAGCTGGGCTATGTCACATTCTACATCCATCATTTAAAATGACAAACTGCAACATAATGTGCTTTTCCCCCAAAAATAATCATAACATGAATAACAGTTTCTTGCATAATTATCGATGGAAAAATAATGTTCCCATCAAAATATTTTAGAATAACCTTAATAATAAGGAATACATAGGAATAATAGAATACAGGCTTGATAAAACGTTAAAAAAAATGAGTTTGAAAATGTATATGGACAAACTACAATCATGTAAATGAATATTGTCACTACAGACAAAACTGGTTGGCATATTGCACAGAAAAGGGTTGACATAAATATGATGTGCCTTCACACTAGTAGTTTTGGTGTTTGACGAACCAATAATAAAATTCCGGTAACACTTAACAATAAGGTTTCATTATTTGACTACTTCAGTTAACAATTTTGTTTAATAAATGTTGTAGAATTATGTTTATATTGATTGATTTGAGTTTGAAGTGGCTTTCCTTTGTCTGAATGTGAGTTGTGATGAAAAGTAATTTGATAAGGTTTCAGGTAGTGGTGTGTCATTTGAGTTTTCTTACCTAAAGCTTCATCCTTCAAGCTATATAGCTCATATTTGACACCAGGCACTAGAACACAGAAACATGAGACCGTAATAAGCATCAATTGTTAGGTTGTGTGTGAATGCACTCAAAACAATTTCTCCATGAACAATGCATGTATTGTTCACACTGAAAGTCACAGTCAGATTTCATTCATTATGAGAGCGAAGAGCTGATGTACGGTACATTCACGGTGCCTGTTCAGTCGTGTGTTTCAGATCATGTCTATGGAAGCTTAACTTTCATAGGAATTCATTTGAAACGTTGAAACACTTCACAAGTAGGGATGTGATGGTGAGGAAATTGTCCCACGGGTTTTTCAAAATGCTAATTTCAAAACAAAAGTAAAATGCACATGGCCAAATCATGCATGCACTGAGACAAAAATGCATTTGCCCACATATCTAAATGTAGGAAAGTAGTTGAATAAGCCCTATTTCTAAAAACTGTGGAGTGTTCCTTTAATAGAAACCATCACACTTTGATGAATTATCATACATCATAATTAAAATAAAGTCAAGCCAAAAGCAATTTTTTTTACATTATTTCATGGTTAACCATGTACTTATATAAACCTATATAGATCAAATTCAACCTGTCTAAAATGTAGAAACGAGATGTGTTGTAACAGGAAAGATGAAAGCATGTCACCATCATTATAGGTCAATGTGATATAGGCCTGTTTTTCATGAGCATTTGAATGCGCCTCGCGACAATCGCGAGTGATATTTATAACTGAAAAAACGGGATAAACGTCTGTTGGTGAAGACGGCGGTGGAATAGACAAGATCTCATATTGATTTCGTATTTTTTCATATAAATTGTGTGAATTTTGTAGTTGATTGTTAGATAACTTAATTACAATGTTTAGTTTATAATAGATTAAGTTACAGTTACCATATAGAGTATTTATATTAGTTATAGTGTAAAGCTTAATAAGTTAGATTTAAGTTACGGTTTCTAACGTTAGTTTATTTGTAGGTTATTTAGTGTAAAGTTACAGTTAAGTTGTGTGTGTGTGTGTATATATATAGTTCATACGTGTTTTGAGAAAAGATCAGTTAGTTTATACTTGTTTGATATAACGTTAAGCAGTGTTGGGTGTAACGCGTTACAAAGTAACGCGTTACTGTAATAATATTACTTTTTCAGTAACTGGTAGTGTAAGGCATTACTCCTGAAAATGGTAATATTATTACAGTTTTCCCGAGCTAGTTACTTGCGTTACATTTGCTAGTAGCACCTTCATCAAACACAAGGCACACAACACAGAGAACAGAAGGGAAGGGAGGAGGGCGTGAATGGAACAGTGATTGGTCTGGGTTTGGCACGAGGTATCATTTACCATCACCGATTGGTCAACCGCAGCCAGCAGCAGAGCGGCACCCTCAAAGACAGATCGGGAAAATGGAAGCCAACAACGGCAAGCTCTTTTTCAGAGGAAGGTTCCCAGCAACAGAAAGCGAGTTTCGACGGGTGGAGATTTAGTAATTATTTATTAATCGACAATCAAATTGATTTTTTGCACTAGATGGTTTTTGTTAAACATTGAGGAAGTTAATATGTTCTTGTACTTGTTATAAATTGACAATCAAATTGATTGTTTGCACTAGACAGTGTTTGATAAACATAGAGGAAGTTAATACTTGTTTGTACTTGATTGCACAAGTACAGTTGTTTGTAGTTATTTGTGCTAGACAGTGCCAGTCTGTTGTTGGCATAATAAAGACCCTAAAGAACACTCCTCCTTTGTATGTTCTCCCTCCATCTGATGCATCTCAGGCAATTATAGAGTAATTAAGAAAAAAAATGTAACTAGTAATATAACTAGTAATATAACTAGTTACTTTCTCCAGGGAGTAAAAAAGTAAAGTAAGGCATTACTATTTTTGAGAGTAATATGTAATATGTAATATATTACTTTTTTGAGTAACTAGCCCCAACACTGACGTTAAGTAAGTTATTCGCGTCGCGTTAGGTTTGCAACGTTATAGGTCCCGTTATTTTTTTGCGTTTAGTACGTCACGGGTCCATACACCACTGTCCCCGTGAAAACTTTACATTTGTGGTAAGTAAATGTATTAATGTATTAAGATATTAACTTTTCATCCATAGTTATAAAATGCAGTTAAGTGCACAAGTTAAATTAACGTACATTTCTAACGCGCGATGTGCGCGAGAAGCAATCCCTGTAGCTCGCGATGCAAAATCTGTCGAAATAATTGATTCTTGAATGATAGAAAAGCAAAACATTTACTGTAGTGATAATTAAACAAATTTTATCGTTTAAATGATCGAAAATCTTACCTTTTTGAACCCGTAATCTTCCAGCAGTGTTTGCAGCCGTGTTGAGTTGTGTGCATATAGGCGGATATAGCATATCTTCCGGTTCACCTGTGAGTTTACTAGAGGGCAGTATTTCTATATGCATGCTGCCACCTATTGTACTGGAGTTTAATCAAAATTAGAGCTAGGGTTGATTACTGTGCAAATACACTGACAAGTATATTTAAGCGGGCCATAAAAACAGTTGAGCTGGTGCTTTTGGGCCAAATCTCAATTATACTTAACCTCCTTTGTTTGTAGAAATATGTGGTTCACTTTATTACTTTTTTCCTAAGGTCACAGTTGGGTGCAGACTGCGTAGGCCATCAATTCTGGCCTACATATCTTTTTGGAATTATCTTTAACATTTAAATTAATTAAAATTACATTTAAATTAAAATTATACATTTTAAGATAAAAATTTTGAACTAGTAGCTTAACAATTATTATTTTTTACTTACAACAAAACCATGTGTTAATAAGACTTTAGTTTTATACGATTTATGTCACAAAAAATAACACATTACATTAATTACTATAAATACATTATTATAAACACGTTCTTGACTAGATATTATTGTAAAGTGTTACCCGAATCTTTAATAAAACCACTATAATCACTATGATGGGGGGTTGGGAACAAAATTTGAGCAGATTTTTTATGTATCTTGTTTTAAATTAGTTTCATGAACTATAAATAATAATTTATGTTTATTTATGTTTTCTCAGCCTTTACACTTCTGGCAAATATGTCCTCCATGAAGGTAAGTTCAATACCAAATCAAGTTCTAGGGTTGATACTGGTAGTTTGAGAAAAAAAAAAACTGAATAAATCTGGAAGTATACTGAAAAACATAATTTATTGACTTATTGGCAGAGACACCAGTACAGTAGCTTGATGACATCAAAAGAGCGTAGGAGGCAGTACAACAAAATCTGGGCTAGAGTGTCTAGGGCACAAAAGAAGGCAGCCAACAATGAAACAGTCCATTCAGTTGAGATGGCCAGCATTGCTGATAGTGACAGACTTAGTCTCAACCAGCACTTTGAGGAGGAAAATCTTGGCATTTTTGCAGATCTAGAACTGTCAAGTTCTGAGAGCGAACAAGAAACAGCCATGTTCAGGGAAGAACTTTCAGAATGGGCATGTATGTTTCAAGTTAAACATAATGCTGTGGATGTTCTCTTAAACATCCTTAAAAGACATGGGCATGCAGAACTCCCCCATACTGCAAGGACACTCTTTGGAAATGAGAACCATTATGAACCAAAGATGCTGTTGAGAGTGTACAGTTTAATGTGGCAGATCAGCTCTCAAAACATCTAAGCAGATATCCTGCAGTTGTGACAGACCATCTGGAGTCACTTGACCTCTCCATAAATGTTGATGGGCTACCATTATTCAAAAGCTCAAACTTGTCCCTCTGGCCAGTTCTTTGTTCTATTAATTTGACACCAGCAAGCATCTTCCCCCTCTGCCTCACCACTGCTGCATCCAAACCCAAAACACAAGATTTTGTTAATGACACTGTTAAGGAATTGGCAGAACTAATGCAGAATGGTCTGACCTGGGAAGACAAGCATTTAAACATCAATCTGAGATGTGTTACCTGCGATGCTCCAGCCAAAGCCATGGTCAAGTGTGTCAAGCAGTTCTCTGGTTACTATGGGTGTGACAGATGCAACCAGAGGGGATCCTGGTATGGTCGGATGATGTATCCTGATGTTGATAATCTGACCTTGAGGACAGACCAATCATGCAGGGAGTGTTGGCAACCAGAACACCATCATGAGGAGAAGATTTCACCTTTCTCTGTCCTCCCAATTGACATGATCAAATCCTTCCCCATAGATTATATGCAACAGAGCTGCCTTGGGGTCATGAAAAAGTTGCTGCTATTGTGGACAAGAGGTACCTCATGTCATCAGGAGATGTGGCCTGTGTAAGCAATAGGTTGGTGACACTGAAAAAAACAATTCCTGACTGCTTTGCCAGAAAGCCAATGGGGTTTGGAAAGCAACCGAGTTCAGGCAGTTTGCATTATACACAGGGAAGATAGTTCTGAAGGGAGCACTGAGAGGACAACTTTATGAACACTTCTTGTGTTTTAGCACTGCTCTGTGTATCTTAGTGAGTCCAGAACTTACAAAGGCAAAAGGGCCTTATGCCAGTCAACTACTGCAATACTTTGTGGAGAAAGGACAGGGAGCTGTATGGGGAGACATTTTTAGTGTACAATGTCCATTCATTGCTGCACCTTTCAGAAGATGCTCAAAATTTCAAGAAGTCGTCGCTGCAGCTTGTAGCACGATGACGTAGCTGGATCAGATCCAACACGTACTGGACGCGCATGCGCTGTGGTTTCATTCACATTTTAACATGCTCACGAAATCAGGACACACGTTTTGCATTTTCCCTTGAATGTGTACTAGTATTTTAAGTTGTTTACTGATCTTTTTGTATTGTACCTTGAGGATTAAAATGACAGACAATTACTTGACTCATTTTTGCTTCCACTCAACAGCAAATATGACCAAATATGTTACAATTTTTACTGTTTTGCATGTATGCAGAGAGAAACTAGGATAACTTCAGCGTCTCGATGACTTATTCATCAATAATTACTATTTATCAGTACTACTTCTACACAGGTTAGGACATCATCTAAATACAATATTGATCATACATGTCATTTAAGACCAGCGCATACGCGTCTATGCATACGCATTTTAACCTTAGACGTGTGTATAACATCCAGTACGTATTGGATCTGATCCAGCCACGTCATCGTGCTACAGGCTGCAGCGAGGGGTGTCTCCAAAATTTTGGCTGCCTTGACAACTGCAGTGCATTCAAGTTTGAAAGCTATCTACATCAGGTGAAGAAAATGGTCCGATCTGGAAAAAATGTCTTAACTCAAGTAGCAAATCGTCTTGAGGAAACAGCAACGCTGAAGATAACAAACAAGGAAGAAGTGGTGTCATTGAAAAGCCCAAACAATGTGTTTGTTTTGAGCCCTGAAGAATGTTGTGAGGTGGTCTCAGAAGGGGTGGACAACACAATGTTATGCAGAGTGTACACAAATCTACAGCCATATCTGCTGACACCATGTGATTCACGTCTCTACGGAACATACATGGCTGACATAGCACGTATGTCATCAGTCCAATAGAGAGACGGAACGTCATCGGCGTGGTGACGTCGTAGACCCGAAGCTATAAAGCACACTGGCAAACACACGCGTTAGCTTCTGATAAGGATGAAACAAGGCGCGAGCATGCGGGGAGTATGGCTGGGTGACGCGCCTCGCTCCCTATTCAGGGAACCAAGGTTACAGTCAGAATCCCAGACGCTCCCCTTCAAGGGAACTCGAGCTGCGTCACCGCTTTGGGAACGAGAATAACCACGCCCCCATAGGAGCCGAATGCCCGCCTGTGTCATGATTAGGAGGCGAGCACCCGTGCCCCAGGAGTAGCCTTGATGTCAAGTTCATAGAACCTGACGAAGGTATGCGGCGAGGACCAACCTGCCGCATCACAGACATCCTGCAGGGAGGCCCCTGACAGGAGTGCCTGCGAAGCAGCCATACTCCTAGTGGAGTGGGACCGGACAGCCAAGGGAGAAGGCTGTCCGGCCGCCACATAAGCAAGTGAGATAGCCTCGACTACCCACTTGCTCATCCTCTGCTTTGAAACCGGCCCCTCGAGGGAGGCCCGTAACAGACAAATAACTGTTCTGTTCTCCTCCACAGGGCAGCTCTGTGGACATAAGTGTCTAAAGCACGAACAGGGCAAAGCAGATTGAGTCGTTCCTGGTCTGACGTCACAAAAGGCGGAGGACAAAAGGCTTGCAGCACAACAGGTCTCATAGGGTTAGTAAGAACCTTAGGAACATAGCCCGGCCTAGGGTACAAGAAGGCCTTGGCCATGTCGGGCGCGAACTCCAAGCACAAGGGTGCCACAGAGAGAGCCTGTAGATCTCCTATTCTCTTTAGAGAAGAAATTGTGAGAAGAAAGATAGTCTTTAAAGTAAGAAACTTCTCGGAAACTCCCTCGAGCGGCTCAAAGGGAGCCTCGGAAAGACCCCGAAGGACCACCGAGAGGTCCCAGGCCGGCACCCTGGTGCGTACTGCAGGTCTCAACCTCAAAGTGCCACGAAGGAAACGAGTAACCAGAGGGTGTCGCCCCAAAAAAACACCATCCATAGGAGTGTGGGAAGCACCTAAGGCCGCCACATACACCTTTAGTGTGGAGGGCGCTTAACCCAGCAGAGAATCTCTCCTGCAAGAACTCCAGCACCGCACTCGCAGGGCAGTTAACTGGATCCCACAGGCGATCTCTGCACCATAAGGTGAAGAGTTTCCACTTCAGTGCGTACAGTTTCCTCGTGGAGGGAGCTCTAGAGTGTAGAATGGTCTCAACAACCTCAGTTGAGAGACCAGAACTTATGAGCTGGGCCCCCTCAGAGGCCAAGCCCTCAGTCTCCACAACTCTGGGCGAAGGTGTACGAAGACGCCGCCCGCCTGAGAGAGAAGGTCCCTCCTGATCGGAATCTCCATGGGAGAGCCGTCGAGGAGAGACACAATGTCCGAGAACCATACTCGGCCTGGCCAGAACGGGGCTACTAGCAGTAGACGGCGGGCCCCGGCGCACTCTCTCTAGAACTCCCGGAAGCAGAGCAATCGGGGAAAAGCGCACAGGGCAGCCTCGGCCACTCCTGTACCATAGGCCCAGTCCGAGAGGAGCTGGAGGTGCTAGGGAGAACCACCGACGACAATGCGTATTCTCGTGAGTGGCGAACAGGTCCACTTGAGGCCTGCCAAATCTCTCCCAAAGGAGCTCCACCACCTCGGTGTGGAGTCTCCACTCCCCGGGCCTCGGCCCCTGCCTCGACAGGATGTCTGCTTCCACATTCAACCGCCCAGGAATGAACATAGCCCTCACTGAGAGCAGTTTTCCCTGGGACCAGAGGAGGATAAGGCGCGCCAGCTTGTACAGCTGACGAGACCTCAGACCCCCCTGATGGTTGACATAAGAGACCACCAATGTGCTGTCTGTGCGAATGAGCACATGATGGCCCCTGAGATATGGCAGGAAGTGCTTCAGAGCCTGAAACACTGCCAGCATTTCTAGACAATTTATGTGCCACGAATGATGGTGTTCCTGCCATAAGCCCTGGGCTGAGCGACCACTCATGGTCGCCCCAGCCGAAGGGAGGCATCCGTGCTCAGAGATACCCACTGGCACGGTGCCCCCAGTAACGGCCCTGGGCTAAAAACCACGGGTCCTTCCATGATCAAGGAGCGGAGACACCGCCGCAGAACCTTGATCACACGAAAAGGATTTCTCGGGAAAAGCCCTTGGTTTTGAGCCACCACTGTAACGGTCTCATGTTCAACAGGCCGCATGGAATGATATTGGACGCTGCTGCCATGAGACATAACAGTCTCTGAAACTGTTTTACAGTGAGTGACTGGTCTAGCTTCACTCACGGCCGAGTGGATCGACCCTATGCGAGGCTCTGACAATCCGGCCTGCATAGAGACCGAATCCCAACTCACGCCTAGATACGTTATTCTCTGTACTGGAGAAAGAACACTCTTCTTGGAGTTGAGCCTCAGCCCTAACTTCCTCATGTGAGCGAGGACAACATCTCGATGTTGAACCGCGAGACAAGCTGACTGTGCTAGGATCAGCCAGTCGTCGATGTAATTGAGGATGCGAATCCCCTGCATACGCAAGGACTAGCACCAAGGCCCACACACTTCGTGAACGTGCGGGGTGAAAGTGCTAGACCAAAGGGAAGCTAGACCGATATTGGTCCCCTGAAAGCGAACCTCAGGTACTTCGAACCATAACCATGCCTTTTCAGTCCCATAATATTACTATAAACGGATGTATGGGGACCGAACACACGTGAAGACATGGGCCGTTTCCACGATCTCGACACCTCAGTGTGGAGATCAGTGAAAAACAGCAGGCTCCTCCGTGGAGGCTGAGCAGAGCGGCGGGGAGAAAGCGCCGCCGAGCCTGCTTTTTACACAGGCTCGCCATGATGCTCTTGTGGCCAATGTTTAATCTGGCCACCGCTCTGCTCAAAACCTCCACGAGCTCCTCACTGGCAGGGGATTGAAGTGGCGAGTCCTCAACCCCTGCACCGATGCTGCAGACATCCACCTCCTCGGAGGAAGACAGCTGCAGCATCGCGCCGCCTCCGGCGGGAGAATCCGCAGCGCGGGCTCCCGAACCCAGAGAAGCAGCACTGGATCTAGCGGGTGAAGGCTGAGATAGGGCTGGGCCCGTCTCAAACCCCTCCGTCAGATCCATTTGCGAACCCCACGACATGAGCTGCCGCTGTGCCTCGGCAGCAGCGGGCCCACGCCGCTGGGAGCGCGAGCCGGGACGCCTCCTCGAAGAGCGCCCGGAGGGATCGCAGCACACGGAGAGGCAGAGCCTCACAGTGCTGCTCACCCAAACAAACGATGCACATAGAGTGTGTATCCCCGTCTGTGATGTAGCGAGGACAGGGAGGAACACACTTTCTGTACAATCGTTCGCTCGCCATACTCTCTTGCCCAATATCAGTGTGAGTGCAAACTTGTGAAAACAGGGGTCTGAACTCAGACACAAACAGATATTTAGACTTTAGACAATGACACAGAGCGCTTGTTGAAGACAACAGAAGCTAACGGCGTGTGTTTGCCAGTGTGCTTTATAGCTTCCGGGTCTACGACGTCACCACGCCGATGACGTTCCGTCTCTCTATTGTTCTGATGACATACGTGCTTCACGACGCAATCACGCAGGTGCGTTCCCAAAGCGGTGACGCAGCTCGAGTTCCCTTGAAGGGGAACAACAGAAATACGAATAATAACAAAATTATGAGAAAATGACAAATTCTGTGAAAATGAATACGTGAAACCTTCCTTTCACCCCTGAAGCTTTGCCACCTCAGTGTATAACTCCTTTGGCTTCACCCCTAAGTTTCTTAGTCCTGAAGCGTTGCCCCCTCAGTCTCTGTCTTCTGAAAAATAGCCCCATGAGTTCCTGCCTTCTACAGCTTCCTCTTATCTTCTAGCGATTTGCTCTCCAGCGCCATGACTTTTGAAAAAAAGTCAGTACAACAAGAAACATCATTGGCAAACATAATTTAAGTTTAAGGTTAGAGAAAGTAGTCAACGATCGTCTATTAATTGTAATTTTGTATATTTCATTTGTCTATTGCAAGCTAAACGTACATATTTATAAAATTTTTACTTACAGGTTTATCTGCTTATGTAGTGCTCAATTTCATTGAGCAAAATGAAGTTGAGGTGGCACCATCCTCGTGGCTAGATTGGATCGATGGGGTAGGCTTTAGTCTTTATTTAATTTTATTTTTATAAAACATAAATTATTAACATTAAACAAGGTCAACTATATATACATAGAAAACATTAAGAAAACATCATTGTTTCTGTCTTAAAGGTACTGTTTTGCTATTGGCCCAGTTCAAATGTTGGGACCAGGGTTCAAAATGCAGAATTCCAGATAAACAGCTCTGGAAAAAATATGCAGTCAGAGTATTTTCTGACACAGGTAAAGTATGCAAAATAATAAGGTTATTTTTAAGCTTAACAAATACTGGCAACCATAAAATATAAATTGTTTTAATGTATATTAAGCAAAAGTTGTGCTATTTTGAGAACAGACAGTTACCACCTGGCAAGATACCAGGCCCAAAAAGCACTGGAAACATCACATGTTGAGGACTCTGATGCAACCACTGCAAGAAAGATCATCCCACCAAGGCGATTTCGAGGTATTAGATCTGTACTGGCACTGTAAAGAACAAAAGGTTCTTCGCATTGAAAGACAATTTCTTGTTTTTTGTTTAAGAAGAATCTCAGCCCAACAAGCCCAGAAGTGCACAAAAGAAGCAACATTGTAAGTATACATATACAACAAATGAAGTTGCAATTTATCAAGGAACACCAAAATGCATGTTTTCTATTTGCTGATTTTGTTTTACAGTTCATGAGGACAGTGAATAATCAGGTGAAATCATTATTATATCACTGTCATTGCATTCATTGTTAAATATGAGGTTAAACAGTGGGAGTAAATTATTTAGAACAGAGACATTTTGCATATGTTTTTAATTTATATGTAAAAATCTATTTTTTCTGACCTATTGCTTTTGGCCCTGAAGATATTTCCAGCCTGAGAACAGCAAATAAAAGGTCAAGATCAACAATTGCACCTGAGTGTAAGTATAGTGTTAAAAATACTGAAAATAACTGTTGAATATTTTTAATTATAACAATGTTAGATGATAATCTAAAGAGTACAGAGAAGCTCTTTTATGTTGTGCAAAAGTGCCCAATTTACGAAGGTCTACACATTTTAATAATAAATAAAAAAATAAAAGCCCCTGTTAATATTTTGATTTTTCAGCTGGGGAGCCTGATGAAGGTTAGGCCACTATGATTTACATTTATTACATTCATCCATTTATTCAGATTTTTCTACTCACTGTTTATTTTCTCTGAGTTAGATGAGGAACAACCAATCAAAAAAACAAAAGAGAAAAGATCTGCAGTAATGTTGCCTGAGGCACCTTGCTGTGAGTACATTTAAATGTGTTCATTTGCATTCAATGTTTCATTCAAATACCTAGGTATATTTCTTCCATTGAATTAAAGGAATATTCCAGGTTAGTACTGTTAGTACATTGTTTACCAAAATGTAATTTTTTTTTGTTGTAAATTTCATTTCAATGAAGTACTTACATTTTAACAAACATTATATTTGTTTTCAAAATTATACAGACACATGATTTAAACATATTCCAATAACATTATTTGTATGGCTGTAAAAAAAAACACTGTACAGCTCAAGCATGCCCAAGAGTGAACCTGTTGGAGTAATAATGGGTCTTACAGACATACATTGAATAATGACTTTGTTTTTCCTCTTCTTTTTTTGTGATGTGTTTATAGTTACATCTCCTTCAACATCCCTGCAGCCACATCATTCTGTCAACCGGCAGAATCAAAGTATATACTAAAAATGTATATTTTTTTTAGAACTACACACATAGATACAGATATTGATCTTAATAAATGTTTTTTTCTTGTTTTAGGTAGTGTGCATGATCCACAATCTCTTCGAGATGGTAACTATTTAATTTCAGCATTATTATATGTATATTTTTTTTTTCTCAATGATGTAATTAGTAATATCATTGATGTTTTAAAACAAATTCTGGACAGAAATCTATAAGTTATTTGAAAATTTGGAGAGGAGGATCATGCTCAAGCTGGACCAAATCCAGGACAACATCACAGCAGTGGTCAGACACAAGCAGCAGATGGAGAGTCAGCCTAGCACCTCTGTCTCTGATCTTACAGAGGTGCTAGAAGAGCCGTGTAAAACAGTGCTAGAATTACAGGAGCTGTCCGATCAGCTGAAAGATGCAGTCTTTCGAAAAAAGATGGTATGTCCCACAACCAGTGTTGGGTGTAACTAGTTTCTAAGTAATTAGTTACTGTAATTTAATTACTTTTCCCCTGAAAAAGTAAAGTAAGGGTTTACTCTTATTTTTGGTGTAATTTAATTACAGTTACTTCACAAGCAATTGTAAAATATAAAGTCTAACTTTTAAATGCATGTTTTTACCCATCCTTCCCACATTTGTAATACTTGGGCCAGTTAATAAGAATAACTGATGTAGTTTTATATTATATATTTGAATTAATTAAAAGAACCATTTAATATTCAGTCCATCCTTAAATCGCTTAACTCGAGATTGATTTGGAAAGTAACAAGTAATTAAATACTTTTTGGAGAGAGTCATTTGTACAGTAATCTAATTACACTATATATATATTAGTAACCAGTAATTAATTACCTTTTTAGAGTAACTTACCCAACACCGCCCACAACACAAGCAACATTACAAGTCCTTGTTAACCTGAAATAATTTAAAAACTACTAATTGCTGATTTTTTTGTTTGTAGATTCGTTATCTGTGTCTTCAGTGTGGAGGCAGCTTGGGAGATGGAGTACGGAGAATGCTTAAAAAAATTGGAGATAACTCCTTATGGAAAATTATAGCTATAAAGGGAGAAAGGGAAAACTAAAATTTCAGCAGCTCCTGATCAATGATGTCATAATACGTGAGTTTCAAATCTTTCCACAAATGGCTACTAATGTGTGGAATACAAATAGGTTGTAAATAAAAATGCACATTGTAAATGTATAATTATTTAATTCTCAATACATAAATAGTCATAGCATGGTCTATTTTGAAAACAATATTTTCTACATCTATCTGTCTTAATAACTGTGATCTTTGTCTTGAATTAAGGTGCCTGCAGTAAGGCATACCCACACCAAAAAACCCAGAGTGTGGAGGAGATGATTTCTCAGACGCTAAAACATGCCCCAGATCGTGAGAAATCAGCAAATCAGGCAAGTGCAAGTGCGCGTCGCGGGAGGTACTTAGGGCTTTAATTGCGAGACATCATTTTAGACCATCAAATTCTAACTCATAATGTATGTGCTTCTTTCGTTGTTTTAGGTTAGAAGGCTACGGGAAGATTTGCCATCGGAGTAACCCCGCTGCCACAGCTGACAGCCAAGACACACACGCAACTGCCATGTTTGCCACACACACGCACACGCACATCACAGCATCTTTGTTTAATTAAAAATAAATGTACTTGTTCCTTACAATTTCTCACGTCTCTGTTTTCTTTTTGTTAACATAAAAATAAAATAAAATGGGATTATGTTCTGACTCATGAAACGTAAATAAAATACAGATTGACTTTAAAGTCCTCTAAACGCCTGAATGTCGCTGATTTACTATGAACGTCCCTTGAACGTCCGGAGGACGCTTTAAGAACGCCCGCGGACGTTAAGGGGACCCTACACATGGACGCTCGGGACGCTCGAGAGGCCATTGAGGGACGTTCTGGGGACCTTTTTTTTGTTAGCTGGGACTGTCCGTCCAGTGGGAAAGCTAAGGTACGTAGCTAATCTAATTAAATGTCATTAACATGTGTGGTCAGTAAAATACATTTAACAGATATGGTATTAACTTAATTAGGTTGCATGATAACTGTGTGTTTCTGTGATAAGAAGTAACATTAGCGGTATAACGGTTGATTTTGTGGTTTGTAGAAGTGATTGGTGTAACTACTTTAAGTTCTAATAAAATGTTATTTAAATTTAAAAGAGTAATAATTCACGACATACTTGATGTTAAATATTAGGTATAAACTACTGTAAACGTGCACACATTCTATAATTCAGCGGATCTTCGTCACTTAGCATAGCAGTTGTTGTTAACTGTTACCTCATGAACGCATTAATTATAAACAAATGTCTCCTAAAACGCTCTCGTGTCTTTAAAACAAAATTTTACACTGTTTACACACCATGTGGCACATGGATTTTTACATGTATAAGTATGTATGAAAAGCTCATGAGCAGTAATGATGCTTTGCATCTGTAACAACAGTTTCATCTTTAAAAAATAGCATGTAGTGTATATTGTAAGACATTACATTTTGGACGAACCTATTAGTAGTGCTCCTAAATTTGTTTTCCTGATCACTTTCTTTTCTCCCGTTCCACACCAGTTCAGTTGTTTGGCTACAGGACCAAAGACCTTGGAACAGATTCTCCATATAGTTTTTTTTCATTGTGTGTCCTCCACTGATGGACAATCTGTTCACCTTAAAAGGTAATAACAAACATTACAAATAAAACACAAATAATATACTGGACACAATCGACTCAACTACAATTATTAAACCTTCAACTGTCAACAATTCTTACCATCTTTTGCATCATCCCTCTCTCAGATAATTGTCTTTCCAGATTGTCAAGTTCTTCCATGGATGTGAGAGGAAAGACATTATCCTCATTGTCCACCACCAGGATTGGAGCATTGAGATGGCTGTTACCTGCAAGGGACTGGACCACTGAAGTTAGGTAATTGATCTTCATGTCCAGTTTATTTAGTGTCTCCAGAATTGTCCTCTCAACAGCTGCAATACAGTAAGTTTATCTGTGAGAGTATCTTTATTAAACTATAAAATGTAGCATTTTACAAGTTTAGCACTTCAATTTAACATACGTGTACACTGATCAGTGATGCAACTCCATCGTCTCATACCAGAAGCACCTGCAAGCACAAAAAAAGTCTTAAATGTCTTAAAAATAACACTCACACTTACACCAGGACAATAGAACCCATTATAAGTAAGGAATAATTGACGTCGGGCCGTTAATTGAGATCAGTCTTATTTCTATATAAATAAATTACTTACTCTGCGTTCTTGCCTGGTGGGTACTTGAGGGTCTCAGTTCAGAGATTGTGTCCTCTAATAGATTTTACAGAAAATGTAACATTTCCTAGTGTTAGACTGTTATTCATTTTCAGGTTTAAGCAGGGCTCCAGACTAACTTTTTTCACTAGTGGCCCCCAACTGAAAATTTTAGGGGCACAACCAGAAAATTTAGGGGAGCAAAATCAACATGCAAACCAAATCTACTAATTTCCACTGTATTACTAATAAATACTTTGATAATAGATGCAGAAATTACAATGTGCTGTTTCAAATTCAGTGTCACATTTGATTGATTTTTGGAGATGCGATATGGCCAAAAAACCATATCTTCGTATTTTTTGGTTGAATGGCGATACACAGTATATTTCCTGGTATTTTCTAAATGATTTTCTAAATGTGATAAGTCAGAATGATTGTGTTCCTATTCCTATCCTATTCTATTGCGGCAGCAGTGCTCATTCACGGAAAGCCTGAAGTTTAGCGCAGATTCACTTGCAAAAAGCTTGTCATTTCCTGACAGAAAAATTGACGCATTTGCATGACTTTCCAACATTTACAGATGGAGAATATACCTATGAAATGTACCTATTCAAACGCATTAAACACTGTAAATATTTATCTGTCAGTCAGCACAAGTATCTCTCAGAGCATCTGAGCATCAAACTGACAGCACCATTGCGGTCATGACAGTACAAATATTAATTTGGTTGCAGTCTGGAGCCCTGGGTTGTGTTCTGTGCATGTGATAATGAATGTTCTTTTTACCTTGAATGTTAGATGGGTTATCTCCCCAAGCATCCTCTTGCTCATTTACATGAGACATGTTTACTGGAACAACTGGAGCTGAAAATGTAGTTATGGTAATGTATGAACTTGTACACGAGGGCTCTTATACCTGAATGAGTGATCTTTTTTTTTTTGTACTTACTCTGCATTCTTCCTTGGTGTGTAGATGGTCTTTGGTCTTGATAGGGTGTCAGATGAGATGATGTGTTCTAGGGGTGTGCTGATGGACGATATCATCGTCCATCGTGATGGCTGACCAACGGGATGGAGCGCCACCATCGTGATGCCACGCCCCCCGTTGCGAGTGCGACACACACTAATCCTCTTCTATAGTTAAACTAAAAACTTTGCAGGGATTGCTCTGTAAATTAAATTGAGAGTATAACTAAAGCATATATGCTATTTTAAATACTGTAGTCTATGCCAGATATATAGCCTACATTTTTAAATAATCCGTTTCATAATCATGCATGTTTATTTTAGCACTTCTGTCAGTGAAACAACACACTACAGCCTGTAAAACATTTAAAAGATTATCAGTTAATAATAGTAACATAAAGATTAAGACAATTAAATATTAGTTCAAAAAAATTATTTCCCCACAAAGATGCGTCAGCTTTGAGTTGAATGTGGGACACGAGCTGGAGACACCTTTTCGAATATCTTTGTCTTAATGTTTTCTCCTGATGTTGCAAAGCAACACGTGTTGTAAAACGCAAATTTTATCTTCCACAGGGTCAAGACATTTATGTTTGATTATGCACTGCCAAAGAAAACGAAATTAAAATCGGCGGTGTGTGTGTGTCCGTGTGAATTGCGCTATTCAAATAAACTTGACGCGCCAAGTCTAATAAGAACAAACTTTGTTAAATAAAATTGGAAGTAAAAAGGTATTCGTCCTACATTGTTTTTTTCTACTTCACCACAGTAAAGCATGTGAATGGGCTATAATAGACTTAATTATAAGCAAACGAAAGGAAGAAACGTTTACAATTCCCTATGAAAATGAGTGCGACGCGAGTGAAGATTTATGAAAAGAAACGTGATGTCCAGTGGGATAAAATGGACTAACTGTTAGCCTTTTGGTTATGCCTATTGTTAAAGTTCACGGAAATCGGAAAATCGGGTAGGCCTACAAACATATTTGAAAAGCTGGCAAATCTTTAATTGGGCTCAGCCTCGCTCTCTCATTCGGCATGAATCCATATGTTTGCATGGCTGCGATGTAACTGCGAATTTATTTCCTTTGAAAACAATTCTTTGTGCTTCTGTCCTGTGGTAATATATTCACGTGAAACACCATTCACATACAAAACACGGGGATAATAAAGAAATTATAGTTGTAAATAGAAAATAGTATTTATGTAAGGAGGTATATTAAAATAAAAAGTGCACAACTCTTTACTTTGTTTCCCTCACGGTGAGTCCTTTCCCGGGTGAGTCCTTATTTGGGTTAGCAAAATAATGAAATAGAAAATAGTATTCATGTAAAGAGATAGTAAAATACAGATATAGTAAATTATATTTTTTTATTAAAAAAAAACGACGATATCATCGTCCATCGCGATGTTTTGCTGTAAACATCGTCAACTGCCAATTTAGGGGACATCGCCCAACCCTAATGTGTTCTCTAATTTATTATACAGAAAAAAATGCCATTTTACTTTGTATTTGGCTGTGACTCATTTGCAGTGTTTATGTTCTAATTAATGCTCTTTTACTTTGTATGTTAGGTGGGTCATGCCAAGGATCCCGTTGGTGGCCTTTGTGAGAGAAGCTCTCTCTTAGATAAGCTTACTTATGAAACTTGTTCAACTAGATGAAATTCTACAGTATTTACCAAAAGTGAGACTCATAACTTGCGTGGTGTTCTTCCGTGCTTGGAATCTGAAGGTTTCAGGACAGAAAATGTATTATCTAATGGATTGTACAGAAAATGTTGAATTAGCTAATGTGAGGCTGACTTTTGTGTGCAGTGATTGTCCTTCTGATTTTTTTTCCCAAATGCTAATAATTGTATTTTTTTTTTATACCTTGAATGTTAAGTGTGGGTTCACCCCAAGCATCTTGGGACTCATCTGCCTGGGAGAAGCTCACTGGTCCAACTGGCGCTGAAAAAGGTGAAGCATTTCCTACTATGACAGTGGTACACTAAGGTTCTTAAGTTATACCTCAAAAATGTATATATATATTTTTTTTGTACTTTGCATTCTTCCTTGGTGTGTAGATGGTCTTGGGTCTTGATAGGGTCTCAGGACAGAGAATGTGTTCTCTAATTAATTATACAGAAAAAAAATTTTGTGTTAGGTTTGACTAGGGGTGCAACGGATCGCGGACCCACGGTTCGGCACGCACGTGACCCGCGGATTTATTGCGCTTTAAAAAAAAAACTTGGATTAATCTTATTTGTTTAGTGATCGCAAAGTAAAATACACATTTTCTGCCGATATTGCTTTTTAAGTAATTTCGTTCCTTTAAACTCAATGCTGCGTTTCAGTGAAACTACACACAGCAGTCATGTGCATCATAATCACATGTGGAGCATTATGGCTTCCCCATATGAAAGTGGCAACACATCTAAAGCCCGTTTCACTCATACTCTGTTTGCAGGTGCGGTGCGTATTTTTATTTTAACATAGTCTTTATAGTCTTTAAGTGGTTTGCCACTTGTGTGAGCAATAAATCAAGCTAAAAATCTAAAGTATGTTCTCCTAGGCTATATAAATATAAAGTAATGAACTGAATAAAACATTTTATTCAGTGTAGTGCGTTTAAACATGATATCTATAAAATAGTGTATAGGCCTACAAAGAGTTATTACACACAGTGATTTCAGGGTGATTGGGACACTTTTTGCCATTGAGATGACTTGGGAAAAGTGTCCCAATCACCCTGAATTCACCCTATAGGTTATTTTTGTTAACACCAAAAGTCCCTTGTTAACCTATAAACCATATAGTTTATGTTAACACCAAAAGTTTTCATGTAATAAATGGAAAGCAAATAAAAATGGTCTCCTCCCCTTTTTTTCTGATTCAAAAAATGATCCGATCCGTGACTCATGATCCATGATGTGATCCGAACCGTGAGTTTTGTGATCTGTTACACCACTAGGTTTGACTCATTTGCAATGAATTTGTCCTCCATACACTAATTAATGCTCTTTTACCTTGAATGTTAGGTTGGTGTTCATCTTGGTGCTCGCCTTCCTGGGAGAAGCTTACTGGTACATCTGGAGCTGAGAATGGTGGAATTGGTAAACGTTGTATGTACTAAAGTAATTTTACATGACATTTTCATTTTTATTGGCTGATTTAATGAGGGTTCATTCATTATAGAGACCTGCAACTTTCTGACATCAGGCAGAATATAAGTGCATGACTAAATATCTACAACTTTTACATGTCATTACAGTATTCATGTAGAGCCAGTTACCTTGACAGTTGGGGAGAGTCTCAAAGCAGCCCTGCTGTGGCTCTTCCATGGCCCTTTGGTGGTGATTAATAAATGCTATTGAAAGAATTGGTATGTCAATGTGTGATGTCTGCCTCCATCAAAACAAATTCCCATTCGAAAGGGAACTCGCACTGCGTCCAAATACACTTTGTAGTTGTTCCCCTTCTCATGGAACCATGGTGATATGCATAACCTGAGACCATTTCTTTGTACTACACATGATATGCTTTGTTTAGCATGCAAAATCTTGAGTTATAAATGTAATGATGATAGTTCTGTCCAAACTGTTAAAATAACAATAGACTTGGGTGAATTTGAAAAAGCAAAACATTTTTGTAAAGGGACAAGTTACAAAAGCTTGTGCATTACATTCATTTTACCTTGGGTAAGGATCATTCATAGACATGACACAAAATGCTTAAAACTATCAGAAATATCAGTTTAATACATTTAAACTCACAGTTGCTGAAAGATTTCCCTGCTCTACTTGGTGTAAGCAAAGGTCGTACAGCAGGACCTGAAAAAAAAGAACTCTGCAGTTAAACACAAAATCTAGCAATCGTTAATTTATTTACTAGATTCATTTATTGAACTAGATTCAATGTATTTTGACCTTTTGTCTTGAAGTGTTTTGGGGGTGCTGGAGCTTTTGGTGCAGATGGAACTTTTTCTCTATTAATCTTTTTCTTTTTGTGGGGGGTATCATGAGTCTCATCATCTGATGAGTATATTTTCCTTCTGAGAGCAAAATAAGGGTATTACATTATTTTACAAAGCAGGATTAGATGGGTTTGTCAACTGAAAAAAAAATAATAATAATCTCAATATAAAAAGGTCCCGTATGACTTGTCTTTATTTTACTTTTTCTATGTTCTGTGGTCTATATACTAAGTCTTCTGACACTAGTTAAGTAAAAAAAAAACTACATTTCTCTTTTTGCTCGCTTACATATATTGTATGGCTTCAAAAGACTACGAATATAGTTGTTTTTAAATTATTTTTCAATGTATCTATTGTCAAAGTAAAATATGCATTTTTACAACTTACCTGTGAATTCTTTTCCCAGGAACTTCAGATTCTGAAATGTCAGACGTGTAGCATGCCTTTTTCAATTTTTTTTGAAATATTGTCAAAAGATGCTGAAAGAAACAAAGTATCTTAACTCAATTCATGAAAGCGGTAGGCCATGTGATGTCATGTATTTAGTCATTTAGTTTTAAGTGATGTTTTAATGTTTATTTACAGTGTAGTTTAACTACCTGACTCATGCAGAATTCTGGCCTGATGTTTGGTCCACCCTTTATCTGACTGTGGTGCCTCCATTAACCTGACACTCTTCAGCAACCGGTCCAAGTTTTTGAATGGAGGCCACCACGAATGGCCATCGGAGTACCAGGACTTTGCTACAGGTCCAGTTGTCCCTTCTCCCACAAACTCCACTATCAGGTACATGTTTTTTTTTTTTTTGGTGGTGGTGGTGGTGTTTTTTTATTTGTTTTTAAGCTGCAACAACCTAGAGCCCCTTAATGTTGAACGGCATTCATTAAATTTCAGTTGGTCATATCCGTGATCCAAATACCCAAAATATGTGTAACAAAACAAAAAACACATATATTCAAAAGGAAAACAAATAATTATTGTGTTTGTAAAAGAGGAAATTAAACAAAATAATGGTCATAAGGAACTAAGAAAGCGTTCCCCTCAATGTTCTCCAGCTTGCAGAAATGGGTTGTTCTTGAAAGGTCATCAACACAATGAATAGCAAGTGCCGAGGATGGAAGGGGATAGTCAAAAAAAGATCATGATTGTTGAAGGTACTGTAGGCCACATAAATTTCATCCCTCACTGAAATTATATTTTGCAGCTTTGTAACTTTACCTCCAATGTAAACAAAACTGTTAGCCTGGTCCAGTTTGAGAGTGTAAGAGCATTATTACTGTTTTTATTTCTTTGAATTGTGATGCTCCATGAAAAGATTCAGGTAGAGGGCCAGCTGTATGAGGTTTTCTGAGCAGCTGTGGGTTGTTTTTCACTATTTCTTTTCTGCATTTTTGCATTTCAGAGAACCTTCTTACAATCTGACTCAGTGGACATGTAGGTTTCCGCAGGAGTCTCTTCAGCTTGTGCAGGTGGTTCTCATACTTGAAAGCGCTGAAGTTGTCGAGGACGCCGTGGTGTTTTGAATCTTCTGCAAGATGTACAAGACAGTGAACATTGTAGGACAGGAATTTTGGGCCGTATAGCTCTCCAAAGTGTGTTACAAAAAGTTGCAAAATATTATTGGCATAGTCAATGTGATCTCCAATTAGGCTGTTACTGCTCAAGATGAAAATGCCGACAAAAAACAGCAGAACGTTTTTGTACACCTCTGTGGTGAGTAGATCTTTAAGCATAACCTGGCCTGTGTACAACAAAAATTGTCTAAATTCAGTCGCCTTCCATCGATCTATTTCCCTCAGTGCCCTTGGTTTGCGTGCAAATTCCATGGGCACATTTTTCTGGGCCCCAACCAACCTTTCTGTCAGCACAGAGACAGGAATCCTGACAGCCTGCACATGAGAGGACCCAGCCGAAGCCACAAGAGTAGAAGCCGCCTCATGACTCCAAGACACACAAGGTGCATGTAATCAAGGGGAAATCCAGAGACCATGTCCAGCGATGTTTGTTCTAGAGGTGAGGTGCCATGGTGGTTATCCACATCGGTTTTATTTCGGAAACTCACATTGTTTCTAAGAAGCATGTCATTTCTGGGGAAGGTCATTCTGTTCTCCAAGTAAACGCCATCCTGAATGCACTTTTCGCATCCATGGTAGCCTGTGTGTCCTATCACCTTTTTTAAGAAATGCACTTGCAGGTGCGTCACAAACCATCGAGGTAATATTTAGTGTTAACTTGACTCCCTCAAATTCAAAACCCTTGCCCAATTCTTTTATTTCACAGATGAAGTCTTGTAGATACTCATCCAGTGAGCTAGGTTTACCAGCACCACAAAATAAACCTATTGTCACCGGTTCCTCCTGCACCAAGTTTTGAACAGTTCCAAGAATTGGCCAGAATTGAGTTGCTGACCATCGATGTTCACTTGGAGCTCCAAATTGCTAATTTTTCTCAAAATGTCCAAGTTCTTGTGGAGTACACCTGAAATAGATTGAAGTACGCCAAAATGATAGTACTGGCCACCAGCCTTGTTCTGTATTTCAGATCTGTTCCTAAAAGTGTCCTGGCATCTTTTGGCAGATTCAAATCATGCTCACGGAGGATACTGAGTAATGAATTTAGTGCCACTTGTGTTATTTTGTGCTCTGTTGCCCAGGTTGCCAAGTTGTCATCCAGGGAACTTGAATGCAGTTCAGACTCTGTATCTGAGTCTGTGTTAGACTCACTGCTATATAAAGCATGTGCCATGGTGACGTATTCAGGCTCATCGATTTGGGACAGACAATCCATAAATTCGACATCGTCATCATCAACGATGCTGCTTGTGTCACTTTGCATGCTACCATACTCCTCCCTCCATGATGGTGATGATACTGCATGCATTGACTGCAGTTGTTTGTCCACCTTCTCTTTGGCTTTTCTTCGCAATGTCCAGTACGATTGTTTTTTGCAAGCCATGGTGCTGAGACATTAACAAAACAAAGTACATTGTAATGACCTGCTAAATGCAATGGTTCTCAACTCCAGTCCTCTAAGCCCCTTGCATTGCACATTTTGGATGTCTGCATTAGTACACATTATTATTATCTATAATGTTTAATTTTGTGGGTCCCCAAGATCAGAATGGAGAACCAATGGCTTAATGCGTTAAAGTCAATGAGTACACATGAGCGCACACCTTGTTTTTGACAGTGTCAACTGTGGCTAGGCCTACTGCTGTTGAGTGAGTGTTGTTCACTATAGAGAACTTTCTGTAGTTGGGGAAACAATATAACATTAACTGTCAGTTTTGTTGGTTGATAATTAAGAGAACTAAACTGAAGAATGATTAGCCAAAATTGTATTCCTCTTTTACTCCTTGTAAAAAATATATTTTGATCTGCCAAATTTTAATGTCATGTTTTTGTTAGCGCAACAAGCTTTTAAGTTTTTTTTTTTTTTTCAATGTTTATAAGTGCATTTAATTAAGCTTTTATAGTTTTGTATATACAAAATAATTTAGTCTTAGTCTTTTTAGGCCCCAAGCACAAAATGTGCAGGGCCCAGTTGTTTTCCTATAATGTATCATATCACCAGAGCAACTGAACAATCACATTTGGTATATTTAATAATTGTATAAACTAGTTTATTTACTAGTAGTGGCTCTTGTAAATCATGGCCACAGGACATTTTTGACCAGCGGGTAAAACGTAAGTGTCAAAAAAAACAATTCTTTCTTGTTTTTTTCTCACAGTTAATAAGTTACCTACAAATGTTATTTTAAAAGTCATGGAGCAAAAAATAGCTGTAAATACGTCATGGAGTGGGGTGTGGTTTAATTTCTGGGAAGCACGTGTCTCCTTCACTTGATAGAGACACACGCTTGCACGCCATGCAGCACCCTTCGCAGGTTTCATTACAGGTAGGTAAAATAAGTTTTTTTCTGTTTCATGGCATTGTTTTCCTACATAGTAAAGTTTTCATGGTGATAGTCAGGAGAACGGGGCCAACACATCAAGGTAACCATTTTAATTGCATGGCAAGAACTAACGTTAGTGCAAGGGTGACTAATCCTCCATGGAAGCCCACTGTTCTGCAAAGTGAAGTTCCAACCAATTAAATGTGAAACAGTTTTAACTCAATGTATTAGTAAGTTAGGCATAATAGAAACTTCAGGGCAGGCAAACTCCAGTTGAAGCTGAACTCTGCAATACAGTGGCCCTGCAGAACCGAGTTTGAGTTTGGACACCCCCCCTGAACTTAATATACATAATGATTATCACATTTTCATATAGTTTGTTTCGTTAGTTTAGAGTTTATTAATCTTAATCAGTGCAAGCCAACGTAATCCAGGCCGCTGCTTTGTTACTTTTCTCAGCGCTGGTGGCCTAAACCAATCATAGCTATCGAAGTAGAGCAATGATTAACATTTCCCTGACCTGTGGTTGGATAATGGCGATTATGTAAACCGGACGCTGTAAGTGTCAGTCACCGCTGTTTTCTCGGGAGATTCAGAGCTGTTTTTTCGGTGAGGTGGATATATTATTGTATCTATAATTACTAGTATAATAGTAGTTGTATCTGCTATATTGTTATTCATTTCAACACATGTCAAAAGGCTAATTAATACTTACCAACAAATTGCTGAAAAACAACTTAAAGCCGATTTAACTAAATAAAACTTTAATTATGTAAAAAAAAACGAACTTGTAATGAAGTACAAACAGGAACGCTATACAAATGTTAGTATTTACAGATTACTGAGGTAAATTGCGAAAGAAATGTTGAGGGGGACATAGATCGAGTGTAGTAAATACCAACTGTCATTTATGAATGAATAACGGTAATCTGATACGAATGGTATGTGGTCACGTGCCTCGCGACGTGTCACTGAGCTGGATGCAGGAACTGCACGCATGTTACTGTATTTAGAATGCACATGTTTCTTCTCCACACATCCACTGGAGAACCCCTGTTTATTTTATTTTTTTTATCTTGAAAGTTAGGTGGGTGTTTATAGATCAGTGGTGTTCACTCCAAAGATTTTATTGCTCGTCTGATATGTATTTTGGACGTAATATAATAAATAATTTTTCATGAGATTTTCATAAGACTGGCTTAAAGTAGATTCTTTTAAGGAGGTTCAACTTTTTAATAATACATTTCATAGATGTAGCATGTGTTTTTTTGTTTTGTTTATTTTTTTGGCAATGTTGTTAAAATAGGCTTTAAGAATTTGCCACATGTCTTAATAATGTTTGTTCTGCTTACCTGATTCAGAAATCTGGTCTGATGTTTGACTGGGGTGTCTTTATCCTGACACTCTTTGGCAACTGGTCTTTGAATGGAGACAACCATGATTGGCCATCTGAGTACCATCGTTTTGCTACAGGTCTAGTTGTCTCTTCTCCCACAAACTCCACTATCAGGTACCTTTTTTTTGCTTTGTTTTAGTTTTTAACTGTAACAACTTTCTTTTGCTAGTCCAACTATAGTTTGTTGTATTACAACTACAAATGAGACAAACATGCATCTTATATTGCAGCCAATCAGCTTTTGTTTTATTGGTGCAAGGCTCTTTCTGATTGTACCACAGACACACAAAACAGATTTTATCTTCAGCTAACAGTTCTCCAGTTCCGTGATCGTGAAAGTGAAGGCTAATCTTTCTCACCTGACAGTGGCGGAACTAGACTTTTATACATGGGGTGGCCAATGCTACTATAGGGGGTCCATAGAACGTGAAAGAATATAATGTTTAATACTCATTTGTTTTCATCGTTTTTCTCATGTAACATTGTATTCTAATAAAAAAGCAACCACAATTTTAGATGCCAGTAAAACTTTACAATTCTTGATTCCAACTGATATTCCACAGCCAAAACTACAAGCCTAATAATATAAATTGAAAACATTATTGAATAAAAGTGAACAAGCAGCAATAAAGTTAGAACGGTGCTAAGAATTAAGTGATTGATGTTGCAGGTCTAACAGTTATTCAGGTACAGAAATAGAATAACAAATAACATTGGATAATTTTTACTGTATAAATGAAATGTAAATTAATGTATGTTAAAACTGGCTACAAAGTTATTCAGTCAAGATCAGTGGATGATTTTTCTTGTGTTCTTTGATTAACTTTAATGACAGACGGCAGGACTACAAGCTACTGTCTCTTTAAGACCAAATGCACAATATTGAATCCAATACTTACACGCTTCCGAATTAATTTGTCAACTGCTTACATTCGGTTAAGACATAGCAGACTGTGTTATCTATGATACTCATTATTTTTGTCTGTTCAAGCTCTCTGTGTGCGTGCTATGAATGAAACGGCATATGCCACATACCAGATGCATCGCGTTCTCATGTTCAAGCCGGCAATGCAAAACAGTGAATCTAATCACCATACAGGCAAAAAAGTTAACTTCAAGAATGAAAAAATGTGGCGTCGGTGTGTTTTGCTGTAAGAACTGCAAAAACGGAAACATGTGGGCAATCTATAGCCTATATCTTTCCATAAGTACAGACTTTAAAAAGAAAGAAAAATACTGAAGTATGCCTATACGCACTCTTCCAGGCTAGCATGAAGTCATTATACATTAACAACGTTTTGAGACAAATTGTATCGTTTAATGGAAAACAATGTGAATGGCGCCGCAGGATTTTGAACAACTCAGCGCTTATGCGCGACCTCCTTTAATCGTCTGTTTGTCAACTGTTAATATTCTCTTAATATTCATGACACATGAACAATGTACCACGCCGCCGCAAGTCAAAATAAATGCTTCTTTTAATAGAAGATGAAATGGGAATCGCGATCTAAATTTTGGGGTGGCGCCCAGGGTGTCCACCCTGGACACCCCTCTGGCTCCGCCACTGATCTCACATAATGACCAAATAAGAGTATGACATGCCTGATAGCACTCAAACAGTTATTAAAAGTGATGTGAACCACAAACTCCGTTTGGTCCGATGTGAGATTGGATGCAGGTTCCATGCACATGTTTGCTGCCTGTCAGCACTCACGAGTATACAGAAATGTGTATTTCTAGGCTCAATAATCTTGAACTATCAAATAGACACATTAACCCTTTTCACATGTCCGGGTTTCTCAGAGCGCAAGTTGTCATAGTTGGGTTAACTTTTATAGCAGTGAATGAGAGTATATATAAAATATATTTTTTGTATCCCCGTTTTATTACTTACTGTTTACTTGATTATGTAATTGCTTGAACTTTTTATTTATATTAAGCAATTGCTGTGATTTTTACTTTTTGGTCATATTTCCCATCCTAAGTTATCATGTTACTAAAGCTAGATAGCACTGGACCAGCCTTTTTTCTGTTTTGTTTGTAATACCAAACAAGATGATTTATCTAATGATATGGTATTTTTTATATTGTAAAGCAGATTTTGAGCTGATCTGCTTGATTCTGCTGCTAGCTCACCACTGGTGTACCCGCTGTGGAAAGTGCAGTCCAAATCTTGGGTGTCCACCTTCCTCCACCAAACTTCTTCACATATAGACAAGGTAATGCATTGTTTAACAGACTATTGGTAAACTTGAATGTTTAATTTTATTAGTGATGCACCAGGGTATTTCATGGCTCAAAATGAGGCGGAGGTGGTAAAATCCTGCTTCGCCTTACTGACCCTCTTGCGATTATGGTGATAAATTCCCAGATTTAGAGTTTGTGCTTCGATCATTAAATAATTATTTTGCAGTGTAAGATTACAGATAACAACTTTTAAATATTTAAGTATTTATTCTATTCAGTAAATGACTGAAACATTCATATATTTCTACATCACAATATAATAACTATTTAATACATCTGTGTTTGAGGAAATATTTTTTTAAACACAATCCAGAATCCACTTAATACGCACTACTTCATTATTATATATATATATATATATATATATATATATATATATATATATATATATATATATATATATATATATATATATATATATATATATATATATCAATCATATAATCATAAGCTATGACAAATATATATTAAACAAGGTGAGTGGATAGTTACAAAAATTGCAATTACAAAATGTAATTCTTTAGAACAAAACCCTCACCAACGGTAAACCCTGCACAAACTGCTTGAGCACATCCTGGGTGCAGAATGACGTGCTTTAAGTAACACAGTCACATTGCAAGAGATGTTGAGCGCACAAATCCTAATCTATAATGTATATCTGTCTAACACGTTTGTTCAGTTTTAAATTCCAGTTATTGTGGGATGCAAATTAATAGTCCTTGTGTTGTCACCCGGTAGCAAGTACAGCATCGTTCACAAACAGCTAACGTTGATAAACTCTACCAAGATAGTCACTTTATGCACAGATCAAGTATAATAATAGGAACATATCATCTAGGAGAGAGTTTTGCCATGCTGCTGCCTGTTGGAACCGGACTCGACGCACCGTTTGAACAGAGAATAATTGACAGCTGCAGTGGTAAATTTCACGATTTTAATTTAACCAAAAATCATAATATAAGTGATTGCTGAAGGATCATGTGGTGATTTATATTTTTCTGATGATTATTTAAATATCACGACAGGCCTAATCTGAGCAAGTGACTGCCTAAGTTTTATCGATAGTCATTTGATGCAGGAAAAACCCTGCTGCAACCAGGGATTATTTTAATAAATTATTTATCAGATTATGTGGATGAAAAGCAACATTTTATGTGTGTATGTTTGAAAAGCCAGTTTCCATTCCCAGTGTTCAAATTGAACGCTGTGATCCACTGTGGTTCCTTTTGTCTGCCACCTCAGCTAAAGGTAAGGTGCACAGTCACTGTTTTCCTTGTGCTTGTTTTCTCAATGTTGCTACGCAGGTACCCGCGATCCTGAATGGTGACGAGAACATCGGCGCTGTACTCAGGGGGTGAATGACATCAAGGCTATGGCAGACGGAGGTTCTGAAGAGGGACTTTAGGAGCTTGATCACGACTACAGGAGCTTGATTGAGACAGCATGCAGCACATCGCCTGCAACATGGATCATCGCGTCCGGAAAGCTTCCGATGTACTGACGAGGATATGAAAGGTTCAGCAGATTGTTTGCTTTAAATGAATGGTTAATGTCATGGTGTAATGAACAAAAGCTGCTCTTTGCGCCTAAAATGACCTGCAGAATTTATCATTACTTTTCTGACCTCAAGAACCATTGGACACTGATAATAACAAATATAATTTCAGCATTTTATTTGAAATGCAACATCAAATAAAACCACAAATCTGCGGCAATTTACAAAAATTGCAAGCTCCTCCGGATTGTGTGGAGTTTGCTTGATTTTGCATTAAATTCTGTGATCGGGGGGAATCCTGGAGGGACTGTTCAATACTAGTTTTACTTAAACTCAGTACTGCATTCAACACTAGATTAGAATGCATCGAAACTATTTTTTTGGACACCTGTGTATTCAACTGATCTTCTATCGCCATACAATCCATCTCGCTCTTTAAGATCACAACTCTGGGCTTCTGGTAGTACTTAGGATATCTAAGTCCACTAAAAGAGGGACAGCATTTACACATTTGACTCCTAAACTCTGGAATAACCTTCCTGATAATGTCCAGGGTTCAGACTCACCCATGGCCTGTCCAAATATGCACTTTGCACTTGAACACTTGAGTCAAATGCATCATGCAAGTAGACAAGTGGTTGTGAAGATTGTAAGTGTGTGTAGAACTTTGATTACCTGATGGGACACACATACCTTAAATGCAAGCATTTACTGCTTTTTTAAATTTTCACTACTTTAAATTTTAAAATGCAGTTCTAAGTGTCTGTTCACTGGTTGCTATTTAACTAACAAGACACAAATTTTAAATTTTGGTGGTGCTTTAAGTGATAAAAAGCAGTTACAAATGATGTACAAAATACACACAGCATTAATAAAATATTTTACTTCCAAAAATGATGTAATGTATAATTTACCTTCCACTCTGTTTTCTTGACATGTCATGATTCCGGGGCATGCGAGTTCCCGAACATAATGCGTGATGGGCTCTGAAGCTTCGCCCCATTCACACGGGGCGTGGGCGTTAATGTTTGACAGAGGGCGTGGCTGAAACTTGGCCCGTTATAGTGACAACAGCCAATCACACGTCTGCTCTAGGATCGCAAGAACGCAATTGGCTAGCGCCTGCTCTAGGGTATTTGCATAGGGTGATCTTATTGGATGATGCCTGCGTTGGCGCTTGAAAAGTTGAGAAATCTTCAACTTCTGCCGCTTGCAACGCGACGCGACGGAACACACAATTCAGTTCGGCAACGGATGATGTCACCCATTCAAAGTCAATGAGAAGCGTTAACGCCTATGCCCCGTGTGAATGGGGCGTAAGTGTTAATTGTGTTAAGGGTTAAGTGTGCATTAAAGGCACTGTTCTTAGGCGTTTTTTATGAATTTGGACAGTCTCGCGTACACATGCTCTCAAGTGGCCAAGTCCGCAAGTGTGGGACAGGGCATGAGTTTAAATCTAGACTAAAGCCACATTTCTTTAGCTAAGCATTCACATAATACATCTCATATCCTTGTACTCCAGTTATATCAGATCAATTGCACATGACCATTTTTATGGTCTAATGTTATGAACGGCAGCTATGCTAATTATTCTTCATTTGCTTTTCTGTTTTATCTCTGGATGCCTGTCCCAGGGTGACTAGAAAGTACATCAGCGTCAGTTTGGATCCAGCCTCTTATGACGACTTAAGGTGACCAACACCTGTGAAGAGACGACTCCAACTCCTGTGAGGACTTCAGATGACACAGTTCTGCATCAACATACACCAATGCTAAATTTTTCTATATTTCCTAATTTAACATGTATTCATTACTTCAATGAACACATTATTTTCTGCCTTAATTTAATATCAATGAATTCATTGTTCGCTGTCTGCATGATTTGTAGATGTATAAAATGTGTATGCCATTTCTGAAATGCATAACTTGGACATAGTCACCTTTGATAACAGATCACTCTAAATTGTGATGACATATTTTCTGTAAAACTGCTTTGATACAATATGTATTGTGAAAAGCATTATATAAATGTAAATAGAATAGTCCTTGTTGTATTTTGGATATAGCCGTTTCACTTTTTTGCTATCAATTGAATCAAATGCATTTGTACAGTGTAGTTTCTCCAAGGTTTCAGTCATTAAGTTGAACATATATGTAATAAAGCAGGTACAGTTGCAGTTACCATGAAAGGAGAATGTATTTTTGTATGCATATGTATTATACAAAAAATATATACATTATAGAGGGATGGATTATACTGATTTATATTTATATTGCCTTTTGCTAATCATTTAGAGCAATATTAAAAAGTCCATATACATTTATTCTGAGTGCCTTTTTAGTGCATATATATATGATTTGTATGCGTTCATGTATATAAATATACACACAAACACGAAAGTGTAGATACAGGTGTTTTTTTTTTTGTTACACATGCATGGAAAAATTTGGAATCTGCATGTTTTTTTATTTATTCAATGCTTGTCAAAAAGGTATGCCTCTCAGACGTGAACAAATGAACCACGAATGGCTATTTGTTAATTTTTTTAATGATTTTTAATTGCATTGAAAACCCGAATTCTCTGCTGATAGATCAGCTTGCTTCGAGCCACCGCGGTACATGGCAGCACGTTCAAACATGGGAATGCTGAAGATGCATCGTATAGACCGGGGGTACTCAATAGGCGGACCGCGGTCCGGATCCGGACCCAGACGCAATACAATTTGGACCGAAGCCAAAATCAACATTATAATTTAGTTATGATCCAAGCGAGTTTTCGTTAGTGCGTGATTTCCTATATTGTTTTCCTACTAGATGTGGTTTGGTTTATCTATCTTCTGTGTCCAATACAAAGATCCAGTCAGGCGCTGTCTGTCATCACCATGACAACGCACTCACTCAACGCAGGTTGTGGGTGTCATTCGCAACAACGCAGGCGCGAATGCTACCGCTATACCTGTTTTCCTCATAGAAAGTAGGTTTTCCTTGCTAGTTAACATCATGGCGTGCTCAAAACTTGACAAAAAGAGGAAAGTCGATTCTGAAAATCGCGAGTTTAAGGCAGAGTGGACTGACAGCTATGCATTTGTGCTGCCAGTGGGGAGCACAAAACCAATGTGTTTAATTTGCAACGAGACGGTTGCCATTGTCAAGAGTGGTAACGTGAAACGTCATTATGAGTCAAAGCATGGACACTTTGACCACAATTACCCCCCAAAATCTGAGGTAAGGGCCAGAAAAATAAAAAAACTGCAATCATCATATAAAGCAACATGCAGTGTAATAGTAAGATCAGCCACCAATCAAGAGCGCAACTGAAGCCTCATTAAGAGTTGCATGGGTCTTAGGAAAGCACAAGAAACCATTCTCTGACGCTGAGATTGTGAAAGAATGCATGAATGAAATAGCAATTGCCCTGTTTGATGGAACTCAAAAAGATGACATCATACAAAAAATAAACCAAATATCTTTGTCTGACTCCACTGCTGTAAAGCGAACTGAAGTCCTTGCAGATGATTTGCTTGACCAAATGAAGTCTGCAATAAAAAAGGCTAAATGCATTTCATTGGCTTTGGATGAATCCACAGACAACACAGACAATGCACAACTTCTGGTGTTTGTCCGATTTTTGATGAAGAGAAGGAGAATTCTGTGAAGATGTGTTAGGGCTCACAACCCTCCATGGACACACAAGAGGGGATGATATTTATGAAGCAGTGATGCAGATGTTGAGAGACAGAGAGATAGACCTGAAGCATGTTATTTCCATTGCTACTGATGGAGCTCCATGTATGACTGGAAGAGAGAGGATTAGTGGCACGCTTGAGAGCTCATCATCCTGACCTCATAGCATATCATTGCATAATTCATCAGATGGTTTTATGTGCCAGTCTTGAAAAAGTATGCAGAGGTCATGACAACAGTAATGAGACTTGTGAACTTTTTGAGGGCATCATCTGCTCTGCAGCATCGCTTGTTGCGCTCATTCCTAACAGAGGTGAATGCAGAATTTGATGATTTGCTCCTCCACAACAATGTCCGGTGGCTTAGTAAAGGCAAGGTACTGGAGCGCTTTTGGACATTACGGAAAGATTTGGAAACCTTTCTGTTGGATCAGAAGAGTGCAAAAGCAAAACAATTTGTGGAATTCATGCAGAATGAAGAACAAATGGAAATTGTCGCATTTCTATCTGACATTACCTCCCATCTCAATGATCTGAACATGAAGCTCCAGGGCAAAAACAACACAGTGTGTAACCTCACATCAGCTGTTAGTGCATTTCAGAAAAACTGGAGCTGTTCAAGTGTGACTTACAGCAGGACCTGCTTCACTTCCCAAAGCTTTTGAATCAAACAGCAGGAACACATCATCATCACAATCATGCTGAATTCCTGGACAAGCTGATTGAAAATTTCCAAACTCGCTTTGGGGATTTCCCTCTGGGAAAACAAGTCTTACTATGCATGGAAAATCCATTCCTTGTCAAAAACATCGCAGAATTTTCAACTGAAGCCATGAAAATCTGCCCATGGGCTAGTGCTGCTTCTCTTCAATCAGAGCTAATTGAGCTTCAAGAAAACCTTGCACTGCAGGAGTCTCTCTGTGACCCTACCACCTTCTGGACAAAGATGGTCCCTGCAGCAGATGTCCCTTTCTTGCAGAAGATGGCCCTTCAAATTCTCACCATGTTTCCCTCAACATACTGTTGTGAGTCTGCCTTTTCAACCATGAATATGGTGAAAAACAAATACAGGAGCACCCTCAGTAATGAACACTTACATCAGTGCCTCCGTCTGGCCCTCACACCTTTTATGCCCAAGTTTAAAGAACTGGTGGCTCAAAAAAGGTGTCACTTTTCACACTAATAAGGCCAGACCACATCACCTTTTGTACATAGTTTGAACGTTTTGGGGGATTTACCACCTTTGTTGTTGGAGTTTTGTTTTTGGATTTTGACCATCATTGTTCCGGACCCTGGACATAAAGAAAATTTGGTGAGTGGACCTTTTAGGTTTCTAATTGAGTACCCCTGGTATAGACGCTGTTTCGAGGTAATGAAGACGGTTCGTTTAAAAAATAAAAACTCTTGATCTTAAAAATGGAATGCGATGTTTATCAGATGCTACGATCTTATCACAGACGTATCCGCGACGTACGTGTGCTATCTGGGTATGTATATATATATATGTTGACTCAATATTTAAGATATATTAAATAATAAAATGTAAATAATATCATTTTGTATTATATTTGAATAGTATTGTATTGCAATTTAATGCAATAAAATTACTATGGTATTGTAAAATCTCAAACCCGCTGAATTATATTTTATGGCCCCCTACTTGACATCAAAGTTTAGTGTTAGCGCGGCCCGCACATTGCTATGAAAAACACAATGTCAAATCATCAATGTCAAAATGATTGAGATGGTCCAGAACTTTTTCATTCACCGTTCCCGGCTAGTGGAACAATCTTCCCACCTCCATCCGGATGGGAGAATCATTGTCATCATTCAAAAGACAGCTAAAAACTCCTCTCTTCTGTAAGCACTTATTCTTATATATAAAAATTAAAAAACTCGTCTTTTTCCTCTATTCCCCTCCCTATTCTAGCTTTTGCTACGCAGAGTAATGTCCAAAACGTGGTATTTAAGGCACTTTTTGCGTTTTTTTGCCTCTTCATGACTGAACGCTTCCTGTACTCCTCAGTTGTAAGTCGCTTTGGATAAAAGCATCTGCTGAATGCATAAATGTAGAAGAGCATGTCAATCTATCGCTAAATGCCATTGCGGAGGGAGACTTTCCGGCGAAATCACAAAACAAATACACACAAACGTGTCCATGCTCTTAATCATTGATGAACATTAAATAAAAGCAAAACATGGACAAAGTCTAAAAAAATAAGTTTGACGTTTGATGGAGTATTTCTGTGCCAAAAACACTCCTTCCGGTTTCTCACAAGTTTCGGAAAGTTTTTTTCGAGTATGCCCACGTGGAAAGAACCTATATGAGGATATATGTGCATATATAAAATACTGCGACTTTTACAACCACACAGCAGACAGTTCACAATCAGAGAACATGGAGAATGTTCAATTGTTTGGCTCTTGAAAAGGGAAAGTTAACAAACCATCTTCACGGTATGTTACAAAAAATATAATGTCCACAGATACAATAAAATAAATGTTAATTTCAATTAATCAACTGATAAACTATTTCAAAAGTACAAAGGAAAATAACAACGAAATGAAATAGCTTAATGTATACGACTAGTCTTCTGAAATGATAAATGGTTGTAGTTAGTCATAAACTTGCGATAAAACTATGTTCCATTTTTGAGATAATCCATTTAACATGCTGAATAACAAATGTGATGTGATCTACGAAAACCCATCACATGTGTAATTTTACCTTTTACAACTTTTGATATCATATGAAAGCTGGGATCAAGTTCTTTTTAAATATATTTTTATTTATTCCATGGTTTGTCTGATTCAAAAGTTATGGTTATCTGAAGTCGGCTGATCACTCTGATTTTCAGGAACAGAATTTTGTGAAAAACAGGTTTAAAAACTGTCACCCTTTTTTCGCATAGACATGAAGATGCACTATCCAAACTTAAATGGCTGTAACTCAAGAATGCTTTGGAATATAACCCTAAGGTTGGTCTTGTTTTAAAGAAGACACTTGGCAGATTATTTTAGAAGTCAAATAAATTATGAAAGTAAAATAAAATAAAAAGTTATAAAAGTTTATGAAAAGGTAAAAATATATATTTTATATAATATTTTATAATAATATGTAATTTACAAAACATTTTTTACTCTAAAACTACAGCACAATTAAAGCCAGGAATATGAACAAGTTGTTCTCCAAGTTTCAGGTTGATATATATATATATAAAAAAAGAGCTTTCAGTAAGATTTTGTTTGGGCGCAGTACCAAACATTTTCACTAGATGACACCCAAGCTTTATTACTTACCAAGAGCGCCTCCATTTCCATATGGTTTGAGTGCTCTGAACCATATATTTCCACAATTTTCATACATTTTATGAAGTAGGCTATCCTATTCGGAAGTAGGCTGTTTGACAGTATTTGATTTAAATTCAACCTCTAATAAATATAAAAAGAACATTATAGCATTATAGCTCACTGCTGCATCACAAAAGAAAAATCTATATTTTTTCCTTTATATTTAAAACATTTTCAGAATTTTTTTATCTAAAAAAAATTGACTGGGTGTTATGTTTTGAACTCTTGGCATGAAAACAAATCGGTTGTCTACACATCATTATTATTATTATTTTTCTGTTTTAATCGCTATTTCAAAATAAAGGTCTGGACTGAATATAAAAATATGAAAACTGGAATTTATAAGATGCATCATTACACAAGGGGACTAGCTAACGTTACTCTGAAGAGAACAGCAATTTAGTAAGTAGTGAAATAAGTTTTCCATTGTTTATCATGGGCAGTCTCTGAACTTTGATCACCCGTTGACTAGATCGCGGAATCGCGCTAGTGTACAATAATAGCAATCACAGCACAGGCAGCATAGCTAAACTGCTTCAGTAACTTCTCCATCATCGCTGGATGTAAAATAATCCATAATATGATCGTTGCACTTACTATTATATGATCGTTGCACTTACTATGATAAGGCACTTACTTCACCAGGATTAAGCTGATTGAGGCGAACGAGATCATTAAAGCGATCAGCTACTTGACTGTTCTCTTTTGCTCCGCCATTTCACGATACGATAACGTTTTATTAAATAAAAACTTTGCGTGCCTCATAGGACTAGCGGGAAATGTGCTTTAATACACCTTTATTCTACATGTAATGGGCTTTATTTTGATGTAGTGATGTTCGGTTCGCGAACGAGTCGTTCTTTTGAACCGGTTCTTTTTAGTGAACCGGTCGAACCAGTTCACCAAATCGGACTGAATCGTTCGAAACAGTTCGCAGCACTAATCCACAAATTTATAAAGTTACTCACTTTTTGACCTGTTTGACTGTCCCTCTGACTTGAAATAAACCAACATCCCTGAGTTTTTCAGTTACTCCAACAATACACTGACTTAACCTACTGTAAGAGAGAGAACTGATGATGAGCACGTCAGCGAGCAGAAGCTGATGATACTGAGCATGCGTGCAGCGCATACAAACATACACGGCCTGTCACAGTTCTCGTTCTCGAGTCAAGAATCGGTTGCAACGGTTATCGGATCACTAGTACACTGAACCGAGAACTGTTTATTTCGGACATGTCCGACTGGAGAACCGATGAGCTGATACTGACTGAGCATGCATGTCATTTTTCAAGAGAGAACGAAAAGCATGTTAAGTTTTGTTGCACATCGGGATGTGTTATTGGGATCATAATAATTTATGAAATAGGCTACCTGTAGGCCTACAGCAATTATAGTTAATGATGACACATTCACAAATTGGGTTTGTATTAAATAAACAATGTTTTAATAAAAATATATTAAAGCGTTCACAATACACATAAAAAAGTGCACTTACACACACTGTATGTGTACATAGATCAAACTATCTAATGTTCAGAAATTGTTATACAAATATATTTTTTTCTATATTAATGTTGTCTAAAAAGCATTACAGTAAAAATGTGCAGTTGTGCTTGTTACTTAATTATTTTTAAACATTGGAAACAAGCATTAGTTTGTACAACTACCAAACATTTGTTTAATAAATCCATGTTATTTTCAGGATCAGTGTATTTAATTTCTAAACAAAGTGATATAAATTAAATCAAAATATAAAAATGATGTAGCCTCAAACTACAGCTAAGGCGAAGCAATTGCGACTCCTTTTGAATCGCGGTTCTCGAATCTCAATTTCGTTCTCGTTCTCGAGTCAAGAATCGGTTGCAACCGGTTGCAGCAGTTTTCGGATCACCAGTACACTGAACCGAGAACTGTTTATTTCGGACATGTCCGATTGGAGAACCGATGAGCTGATACTGACTGAGCATGCGTCGACCGACTGACTGACTGCACGTGTCTCTCTGAACCGAACGAACATCAACTGATATGAGCGCCCGTCTGTGAAACCACTCTGAGGACATGAATGTGGGGAAAATCTGGCGAACCGTATTTATTGAATTACAAAACATAGTAAGTGGATCATGGTTTCTGCACTTATGAAGACTAATTTATTGATTTTATAACTGTAAAACATCCTCGTTTGCACATCACTGCCTGTAAGTGTTTGGATTCTTTAGATGTATAACTTGATTGTAATAAACTTAACAGATTATGATGATATTTTATCTGATTGATATGATTACTGACTTTATTATTTTAAATGTGTAAAGTGTTTTATCCAACCCGCGATAGACCTGACGTCATTACGTAATAGTGAAATGACGTCATTACGTTTGAGCGTTAAAGAACCGGTGAACCGGTTTTTTGATCCGGTTCTTTGAAACAAACTGTCCGAAAGAACCGGTTTGCGGAAAAGAACCGAACCTCCCATCACTATTTTGATGGCTGAACTGTCTTTGTGGTATTAAGAGAGTGAAAACTATGGGCAGGTTTTTTTGTGTGTGTTCTAAAGAGAAAGACGCAGTCTTTTCCACTTGTTGCTACAAACTACTGTTTTCTGTACTAAATAACGTGAATTTTGCCAAGATATTTTTATAAATGATAGACAAGACGTTATAGAATAATAATTTAATGAAAACCCAATTTTGACAAAAAATTGACTTTCAACCTATTATTCGTGAACTAAAATTCTCAGTTTCACGGGCATGTCCGGGAAACTCATGAATGTTCATGTCTGCTCTGCCGACTGAAACCGAAAATCTCAGAAGCTGAAAATATCTTAACAACAGGCTGTATGGGCACTTCTCCCGGAAGAGTGCGCGTGAGACCAGATCGAGTGAGAGAGCAAATGCACGCCCATTAACGCTTTGCTTAGCTGAAAAGCCGGGTGCGCTGCAGTCAAAGAAGTGTGTTTTTGGTTGTCTGGGCAAGACAACCCTGTACAGCTTCTCAAATAATCCAGCGTTAATAGGACAGTGGATGGAGTTTGTTTTTCCGCAGTAGCAACGGAGTTGTGCAAGTGTTTTTATTCCCTGCATTTCGGTGAGGAAAACTGCTTCAAATGTCTTTGTGTCATTGGCAATCGGCACGTAAGTACACATCAGTAAACAACATGATCGTGTATAGTTAATTTATCAATGTAGCATGTAATTTGTTTAGCTGACCTCTATAAGTGCCTGTTTGTTTATTGTTCACACAAAGCACGCTTCTTCATTCAAATGCGCTACTATTCCATTGTTTATCTATGTAAAAACGCAGTAGTCTGGCGTGCAAACCGTTCTGCTTGCTACTGCTAACGTTTAGTTGCATACAAACCAAATAATGTCCTCATAAACCATGAGTAAACAGACACAAATGTTGTAAAACTTTGCGACAAGCTGTTAAGCAAATACAGTTCACACCACATAGACGATCTGCTGTAGTCGCTGCTGCTCCTGTTCAAATTCAGCCTCCGGATCTGATTCTGGATCATATATGTATGGTTGAATCTGATTGATAGCCATAGTTATTTAGGGTAACGTTTTCTTTTCCAAGTTTAAGGATGTCACAGCTTTCAGACGCTCTCAACTCAATAGCTGTGCATGCTCTTGATTCTTTAGCTCCACCCACAGGATACGCCTCCATCCGCTTGTTTTTTTTTTTTTTTCTGAAAGACTCCGTACAGCCTATCTTCCTTTTATAAATATAGTAAAACAAAAGACTTTTCAGAGATATGAAGGATGCAATACTACTCTATAGGTACTCAAGGTTGACATGAGATTGATTGAAACTGAGTGTTTCACCCCCCCCTTTAAGGAATCCAAATGATAATAGTGGTTCTATGTATTTTTTCACTAATGCAAAGAATCTCTCCACTAATAATATATTTGACACAAATTAATGCAAATATTGTTTGCAATAGTCCCTAAAGGATTATTTCCTAACTAGAATTAGACCCAGAATTTCGTTCACTGTTCTGTTTCTTTATGCTTTATACAAAAAACAAAAAAAAATTGGTCCCCCATATTTCATTACATAATGATTTAATTTTTATAGACCATATTTTCAAAAATAGAGTCGGCTCTTCAGATATGCAAGCAGCTTCAGGCGTTCACCTAAAAGCTTAAAACCGTTCATGTTCAGAAAGGAACAGTTCATGGTCAGAATAAAACATTCATGTTGAAGAACTGTTAATAATAAAAGTTGAGAAGATTGGATCAGTTGTGCTCCTTTTTTAAAAAAATACTTGAAACACTTTTTTTGTGGAATACTTGAATACCCAGCCTGACCTAGGCTTGTATGAGACCTCTGCTGTAAAGTATTGCACACATATATAATAGAGCAGAAATGTACACACACATAGAATAAGTGAAATGTAAGTTTATTTATACACACACACACACACAATTATTTATTTTAAAGAAAATAAACATATTTACAACATATACATTTTATGCCCTTGCCTATTTTGTCTCTCCTCTCTTGACTTCCTCCATCCATTGTGCCATGGTCTTCCCAGGAAACCTTTGCACAGAAGTGGACACCCCGGAACTGGCTGTGGCCAAATTCTTTGGTCTTTGGCTGGCAACTCTTTTGGCAAAGGAATTGCTGAAGTGTTTGTCATTTCCTAGGGTTCAAACCTTGAGCCTCAGCTGCTGCCTCTGCCAATTTTTTTCTCTCTTCTCATTTGGTGCTGCTGGTGCAGGTGCTTCTTCAACAGGTAGGGGCGCAGCACCAACAGGTATGGGTGTAGCTAGAAACACAGAAGGTACAGGTGCCGCTGAAGAAGTATGTGAGTTAATAGGTACAGACGCAGAGGCAGGTATTGAAGAATTGGCAGAGTGGGCTGTGCCTGGAGGAACTTGAGGTGTAGATCTGGCAATAGCTGCTACCATTGAGCCCACTGGAGGAGGCTGGCCTCGAGAACGCGGTGCTGCCTGTCCAGATGCGTCCTGAGGCATTTCAAACTCTAAGGATGAGTGCTTCCGGTAGTTTTGGCAGTACCGAAGGGAGCTGTTCAGGGGCCACCAAAAGAGCAATAAAAGGCTCAATGTCCTGCTGCAACACCTCCCTCTCCAGCCTATTCATTCGGGCAGTGTGCCTATGTACAGAAAAGACAATAATTAGTATTTGTGTGTAAAAATGATCATAAATATGAAAACAGACACCTTCTCCAAGGAAGCATCTGCAAAGTAAAAAAGGAGGAAAGAACAGTTAATTTGACTAATTTACAGATAGCGGTCAAACAAGTGAATAACATTGGTTACGAGACTGGTTATGATTATAGCCAAGATACAAAGTGAATCAAATGATAACTTAGACACAAAGTAAGAAAAACACAGAAACCAGTACCTCTTCAGACTTTCAGTGCCAGTGGTAACGTTGGTTTTTGAATAGCTGACCTTGAAGCGACCCTTCAGTTGTCTGTCATGGTGGCAGCGGGATAGATCAGAGGGCCCTTGTCATGATCTGACAGGTTATTCCACAGCATGATGATCTCATTCACCTTACTCTGTGTGACAAACCCTGTTGGCGCAGGGAAGCCAGCCTAATGATGTGGTTATAACCAGCTTGGCCATCTGGTCCCACACTCTCCATTTGTACATGTAAAAAATAATATACTCCTCTATTATAAATGTCAATATATATATATATTTTTTTTATAGCTGTGAGATAATCTACAGTCAGTCATTCGTTATTACAAAATATCAACATCATCTCACCATAAAATCTCAGTGTACACAGTGTGTTTATGGGTATTCATTTACCTGGCTGAGGATGAGTGGATGAGGCAGGAGAGGAAGACTTGCTGCAGACAGACCCGGAGGTTGTAGGGGCGCTGGCTGTTCCTGAAGGGAATGCAGGTCATTGCCCTCGAGTTCCAAAAATGCAATGGGCTCATCAAGTCATATGTCCTCAAACCCCTCATCTCCTTCCAAATCACCCTGCAGATCTTCATCCCGAATCCAATCTGGAATGTCAGGATCAGCACCTAAGTCTTCCTGAAACGCTCTGCTGGTTTGGGAATACAGGTAATCCACACCAATGAGCTCTCCTGTAATCCCGGGCCAGTTTCAGACCCAGAAGCAGCTGGCTCAGTGCATTACAGTACTGCAGCAGCGGGCCGCCATAGCAGATGTCCTGCCTACTGGCACCTTCAACTGCAGCAACCCCATGTGCCTCGTTCCACTGCACCAGTCCATCCAACAGGTACATTTGAAAATGCAAAGCATTTGCACATGTACCTTAAAAACAAATTCAGAAATGAAAAAAAACAACAAAAAACTAATTGACTAATCGACTAGTTGACTTTAATGCTCTGCCATGACGCTTTAAGCTTGATGTTGACTAGTCGCTGGCCTATAGAGGGCGCAACAGGATAAGCCATTTCCTGACACGCAGGCTCTGTTTCCAAAAAAAAAAAAAGGATATGTAAATGTGTAGATGTGAACGTTTGTTCGTGGACGTGTCGTTTGGAGGAAACGATCTGATTGCACAAAAGCGCATATGAGGAAAACACTGTGAAATTGTAATACTGTGAAATAGTATTACAATAAGGGAAAAGCACCCATAGTTACCAAATTACCATTTATAGTGTTCAAATATAGGCATCATTGTGACACTTACCGCTACATGTTTTTTCAGGTTAGAGCTTGAATTCTTTTATGCTGACTTGCTGAAATGTAAGTTTGTTTCGGTGCACACAGCATGCATCGTATAATGAAACTATTCTGTGATGACTGAACTTGAGGCCAAGGGTGATCTGCCTCCCGTAGCTCACACACATTTTCCTCTGCTTCGGCCATCATCTTCCTCCTAAACGCGCGTTAATTAAAAGCGGATGATGCGTAGCCACCTCTCGCGAAGTAGCCTCTCCCACGTTTCGCGAGACTTACGAACAAGTCATTATTTGATAGTAGCGGGGGAACGTCACCGAATGTAACAAAGTAAAAGTACAGTTTTTACACAAGAAATGTACTCGAGTAAGAGTAAAAGTACCCAACTTTAAATATACTCAAAAAGTACTAGTTACCCAAAAAATTTACTCAAGTAAATGTAATTCGTTACTACCCACCTCAAAAAGCAGAAATCTGTGAGAAATATAGCGACCCAAAGACAAAAGAACTGATACAAAAGCTGTTATGTAGGACCAATAACCTTATGGGCAGCGTTGTGTCATATGACATAGCTGTCCTGTCGTGTGCACAAGAACTCAAGTCAGCTCGAGGTTCAGGGTTATTTGTCCATTAATGACGTCATCAGCGACTAGTCAACGTCGACTCGACTTTCATCAAATAAATGTCGACTTTAAAAAATCGGAAGTCGTTCAACCCCTAGTGCAAACACACAAATAAACAACAAACGCTATTTTTGAGTAATGCAAACCTGGCACGAAGCGATTCAAGTGCAGGTGGAACGACTCCAGGGATGTTGAGCCATGTGCACAGCAGTACAAAGGTAGAAGGACCCCTTCCTTGGTCACCTGTCCTGTCTTCCTTTACAGCTGTACACTTGGTGGGTCCTGGATACAGTCTATGTGGTGCTGCTGGGTCTGCCAGATCTCCTGCATCCTCTCCTGGTCAAAGAGCTTGATGCCCGTGGTGTCTGTTCCCGCTCTGAAGTCTTTAAACAGCTTTTCAATTAGCTTTTCAACTGCTTGGTCTCCTGGGCCCCTCGAGTGCAGTTCTTTGGCGGTGGGCTGGCATCCTGTCAACCACTTGGCCTTCTTTAGCCTCTCCACATCCGAAGCATCCCATTTGAAAAATCAAGCTGTGAGGCATTTCATGATGGGGGCCATAAAGCGGGTGGCTGTCTGTGGTCATTACTGCAAACCTCCACATTAAGTGCCACACATCCAGCCTGGCAATCAGGTGGTCCCACTTAATTAACATTGCTGCCACCTTTCCCCGGTGGCAGAGCACAGTCCCGGGCCACATAGAGGACTTGGGGAGGAACTTCTCCAGCTCTCCGGTAGCGCTCCACAAGTCCAGTGCACATGGGGAGTACGCCATTACCCTCTGCCTCCGTGAGGACACACATGTGGATCTGCCCAAACTCATTACCACATCCGTGACCCATGCTGCTGTGCCAGCAGCCTCACCAGCAAGCTTCTTATTGACCTGAAATAGGATGAAAAAAAGTATTCATGGAAAGACCTGTCTGTTTACATTGAAAAAAATATAATTTTGTAACAGAAAAAAAACAAGAGAAAAAAAGTTGATGAAGCATACACCTACAGTATCTCTACAAATGGTAATGTTATGAGCGTGTGTCTTCTTACCTTTTTATTGGAATCCATCTTCAGGATGTTTCCATAGATAGAAGTCACCATAGCCTTTAGTTCCGGTAGCCGTGTCAGTACGACTTTGGCGTAAACTGAAAGCAGCCATGCACAGAGTCACAGACTTTCATCATTATCTGCAAGTTCCCTGTGTTTGTGCCTCTGTCACTAATAAACTTTGCATTGAGTTAACTTATCCCTCTGTCTCTGTCCATTGCCTGACACGGACAAGACACAGTCCATGAAGGAACCAGCCACTGACATCTAAGACCTTTCTGACGGTCTTGGACATTCCGCATGCTATCAGTGGGAAGCCAAGTCGGTGACAGTTGGGCTGTGAGCAAAGCAGCCTGTATGACCACAAGCGATAAGGGACCCACAGGCACAGCCTGACACGATAGAAGTCAGGTAATGAAGGTGGCTGTGATTATAGACGACGGGGGCCAGGAGGATACCACCAGAGACACAAGTTTTTAGTCAGCACCAGCCTGCCAGACTTGTCTCTGGTGAAAAGAGTCTGCTCTCTGGGTAGGGTCTGTCTCCAGCCTTCAGGGAGCAGCAGCTGTAAGGGGAAGAAAAAGATAAATTATGTGGTCTGTTTTTTTCTGCAGCTGTTTGCTGCTGGCACCAGACGGCAGAGGTTCTGGCTGACTGGATGCTTGAGTCACATCAGCTACATGGCATAAAAGTAAAAAGGAAATGAGATACATAGAAGTGGCACCATCAGTTATTTCCTATTATAAGATTAATACAATTATAAATATTACTGCAAGATATTAGTACTAATATTCAACATTAGTATTGTGCTAAGATTAGAGATTGCTGTGGCCATCCATTTAATGATTTAAAATGATGCAATGACAAAAAGATGATGATCAAAAGATAGATGCTCAAAGCTGAGCAGGTTGGAAAAATCCCAGCAGTGTTGAGAAAAAAAAAGCCATAGAGTGTAAAAAGGTGTCATTCAATTTTATTAAAAGCAGAAAAAAAAGAACGCCACGTTAGCTGGCACTGCCAGAAGGAGTAGTACATCCCTTGATATTCTGGAAACAACTTAACTGTTTCCAAAACCCTACAAATGAAGGCTGATAATACATAACAAAACAGGTTACATAGTGTACCTACACACAGTATTCTTTAATGAAACTAAAGATTTAATCCCACTTAAGAGAATATAGTGCTCACCTGGAACACCTATGTGCGCGCGCCGCTAAAGCAAGCAGATCTTCATCTGATGGTTCAAGTGCAGAAGCTGAGCTGGAGGTGGTCACTGTAAATATCAGGATGAACAGTGTTTATTAAGTCGTCACCTTAATTTATATAGTGTTTAACACAATACAGACTGTTTCAAAGAAGGATGCAAAAATCACAAATTCAAACTCTGCTTTAAAGTACCTCTAAAAAGACTATCATCTCAAGTCAAGTGTTGGTTCAGTTCAGTTCAATAACTGTGTTAAGTTCATGCCAGAATCATAATATAAACTCTACAAAAACAAAACAAAGTTTGATTCATGCCTGGAGGCGCTGATTCTGACTGCATCTCTTCTCTGAATGTACTTCTGCAGAAGTTCCATTTTCGTACCTGGTCTGGCAATTTGCTTTTTCACCCACTTGATGAAGCTGAAATGGAGAGACACAGAATTAGCTCAAGCCCCAACACTACACATTCTGTACTGTCTGTATCCTCTGTTAGAGATGTGAACCCATACCCTTTTCTGTCATAGCACGCCATTCATTTGTATTTTAAACATGATAGTTGTGGTAAAAGCATGGTAAATCAGTTTTAGTCACTTCACAGGTACAATACAGGTACAGGTGTGGCAAACCACATGAAAATTAAGTAAATTGTTCACGCTCTTACCTCTACAAATCGAATAGGTAAATAAATATCAGTAAATTATAATGATGATGATCGATCGCTCGCTGTCAAAAAGCCTTGAAGAGTGATGAAGTCGCCCACGCCTCTAACTCATACAGAGTGGCCAATCGGATTGCATGCTAAGTGGAACTTCTCAGAAAAATGGTCCAGGGGGAAATTAGTTCTCCAGGAACCACCCAGCTAGCTATTTCCTATAACGGATTTTCTAGAGCTTTGTGGTGCAAAAGTCTCTTAAGTAGTATGTTGAATTGTAGACTGTAACTTTAACTGACTACTATCTCAGGCTTTGATTTAATATCCATCTCTGGGACAAAGGACATCTTGACAGATGTGTTCAGGCTTCTCAATTTATAATATAAACTCCGTGGGCCACAATACGGTCTGCTGACCTCTTGAGGGCCCCACCCACAGTGTCTGGTGCCCCCTTCCCATGGCTAGCCTCAAAAAAATTCCATGTTATTCCCTTGAAGCCATACTTGTAGGGTTCCGTTGTGTAATTTTCTCTAAAGTCCACATGTAGGCACTCATTGCACTTCAGGTTCCTCTTGAGCTCCCTGTAGACATCAAACTGTAGATATATTTCTTTTTTTATTGTTATTGTTGACATTTTTCATCCTTCATGATCTTTTCTGTCATTCACCGAGACACACAAATGTTCTCTTACCCAGGAGTTTTCAGCATTGAGCGACAAGTGTGGAGGCACTTCTTGCACTCACCATAAGCACATGCCTTGGCTTTGGGGTTGCACATGGTTGGTTAAGACATTTCATCAATTTTTCTTAAAAACAGCGATCCATGGTTCTGCAAGGCATTGACCATAAACGGCAAGTTCTCATGTTTTTTTGCACAGACATGTTTCACGGTCAGAGAAAGAGGGGGTTACCACCCTAAAAGGTTTGAGACGGCAGAAGGAGGTGTATGATATTTGGCCCAGGTTGTTAGAGAAAAACTTCCTATGCAAGTTCCTCATTGTGTTGGTAAGTAACCTCTCCTACTGTCTTCAGTGACTGTTTGTTTACAGCTAGTCGTCATTCGACTGACATCATCTCTAAGAAAAAAGGATGTAACTGACAGTAGAATATGAGACAGATAATCTGTGAAAAAATCAAGCTCCTCTGGCTCCTCCCAGTGCTCCTATAGCCATTTGCAGAAACACAACCCTCCCAGTCAGAAACAACCAATCAGAGCCAGGAGGAGTGTCTTAACAGTGTCAATCAAGCTTGTGCGTGCTGAGCACTTCCTCTCATGCACAGCGCGTACAGGCAGGTGTTCAAACCTTATACAGTCTATGGTTCAAACTCAAGATTACCGGTGTGCCGCAGCTTTGCTTATGACAGACAAACAACCCAAACTGCCAATTCCTCGAGTGGCACCTGCTCATAAATAAAGACGGGTAAATGGAAAAAGACAGATGACCATGATAAAAAAGACAAAAAGAAAGAATTAGATAGAGCACGAAATAAAACAAGGGTAAATATCGGAGCGGCTTTTCCGAGGTGGAGGGAGCTACGTGTCCTGAAAGGCTTAAAAACCGATGCAAAGTTAGCCACATCCCCTTCCTGATGCTCTGTGCACACCACGGCTTCCTCTTCTCCAGCCCGTTGACTCCTCGAAGTCGCTGTGGGTGTGAATTCCTCATCGGAGCCCCGACTCAGTGTCAAAACTCTAGCCACGTAACATACAGATAAAATGTTACGCACTGTGCAAAGCAAATATTGAAACCTACTAATTCACTCGCTTGTCATGTTGCTGAAATAGTGAACTAGCAAACCTTATTTAGCATTAAATATCGATCGAATAATTAATTGCAAACTGTAACGTTAGTGTTATTAGCTATATATTACTTATGGAAATAGTGCAACGTCAAGTTACATTACATGTATTGCAAAATACGTAATGTTTTGAGGACCAAGTTTGTAGTCAAAGTATGGGCAGGCCATAGTCCATGTAAATCATATTATTGATGTTTCGTCTGTACCAGTGAATGTGCTTAGTGAAGTGTTTATCCGCCATCATCAGTGGCCCTGCTTGCGTACTAGCCTGCGCGTTGTGATGGGGGAGGAGCTGTGGAGGGAGGGATGTAGCGCAGCAGAGAGCAAGGGGGAGTGACCTGTGAGTTGTGCTTGTTCAAATTTTCAGGCTAAGTCAACGATTTCTAAAAACTCCCTACTGCAGCTTTAATTATAGAATAATGTATGTTAAAACGGGCTACAGAATTTATTCAAGATCAGTGGGTGATTTTTCTTTACTGTCTAACACTTGATGACTGCTCTGTCAAGTCCTCGTCGTCAGTTAGGAACCTAGGTGTGCTCTTTGATACCAATCTTTCATTTGAAAGCCACGTTTCTAGCATATGTAAAAATGAATTCTATCATCTTAAAAATATATCTAAATTACGACTCATGCTTTCAGTGCAAAATGCTGAACAGTTCATGTGTTCATGAGCTCAAGGCTAGATTATTATAATGCTCTACTGGGTGGTTGCCCTGTTCGCTTAATAAATAAACTCCAGCTGGTCCAAAACGCAGCAGCTCGAGTTCTTACTAGAACCAGGAAGTATGACCATATTAGTCCGGTTCTGCACTGGCTCCCTAATAAACATTGTATAAATTTTAAAATCTTGCTAATAAAAATCAACTGCAGGCGGTGGATCCTTTTATATATACAACAAAAAAAGTTGGGACAGTATGGAAAAAAAAGTGATTTCTAAATTTACTTTGACTTGTATTTCATTGCAGACAATATGAACAAAAATATTTGTTGTTTTGTCTGGTCAACTTCATGTCATTTGTAAATATGCATCCTTTCCTGTCATTCAGACCTGCAACACATTTTTAAAAAAGTTGGGACAGTAAAGCATTTACCACTTTGTAATGTTGCCATTCCTTTTCACAACACTTAAAAGACATTTAGGGGTGAAGTGTTTCAGGTGTAATTTTGTCCCATTCTTCCTGCAAACAAGTCTTAAGGTGGGCAACAGTGCAGGGTCTTCGTTGTCGCATTTTGCACTTCAAAATGCGCCACACATTCTCTATTGGAGACAGGTCGGGACTGCAGGCGGGCCAGTCAAGTACCCGTACCCTCTTCCTCCGCAGCCAGGACTTTATAATGTGTGCAGAATGTGGTTTCGCATTATCTTGTTGAAATATGCATGGAGGTCCCTGGAAAAGATGTCTTGAAGGCAGCATATTATGCTCCAAAATCTCTATGTACTTTTCAGCATTAATGGTGCCTTCACAGAAGTGCAAGTTACCTTTGCCAAGGGCACTGACACAACCCTGACAGACCCTGGCTTTTGGACTTGTCGCTGGTAACAGTCTTTTCTTCTTTGGTCCGGAGCACACGGCTTCCATTCCTCCCAAAACATACCTGAAATACTGATTCATCTGACCACAGTACACGTTTCCACTGTGTGATGGTCCATCCCAGATGCCTCCGAGCACAGAGAAGTCGACGGCGCTTCTGGAAACTGTTAACATAGGGCTTCCTTTTGACACAGTACAGTTTTAATTGGCATTTGTGGATGTAACTATGTATTATGGTACTTGACAAAGGTTTGCCAAAGTAGTCCTGAGCCCATGTGGTGATATCGCATATAGATGGATGACGATTCTTGATGCAGTGCCGCCTGAGGGATCAGAGATCACGGTTGTTCAGCTTAGGCTTGCGCCCTTGTCCTTTACGCACTGAAATTCCTCCAATCTTTTAATTATGTTATGCACTGTTGAATGTGAAATTTCCAAATCTCTTCCTGTCTTTCTTAGAGGAACATTGTTTTTAAACATTTCAATAATTTTCTCATGTATTTGTTGGCAAACTGGCGATCCTCGGCCCATCTTTGCTCCTAAAGGATTATACCTTTCTTGGATGCTGCTTTTGTACCAAATCATAATTACAATCACCTGTTGACATTACCTGTTTCAAATCACATCATTGTTTAACCATTTTACCTCATTACTAGCCCTAAATTGCTCCCGTCCCAAATTTTTTTTAAATGTGTTGCAGGTCTGAAGTACAGGAAAGGATGCATATTTACAAATGACATGAAGTTGACCAGACAAAACATGAAATATTTTGTGTTCACATTGTCTGCAATGAAATACAAGTCGAAGTAAATTTAGAAAATCACTACTTTTTTTATTTGCGTTTTCCATACTGTCCCAACCTTTTCTGATTTGGGGTTGTATAAAATTATACATACTAATATATACACTCTATATACTTAAGGTAAACTGGATGCTGCTGCTGCTGCTGAAATAATCAGAGAACTGGAGGCCAAGGTTAGAGGATTAGAAACTCAGCTCAGTGATTTATCTGCCTCAAAATTGCACATCAACTGATACTTGTGCAACTGATGAAGATTTTTGATTCTACACTCGATTTCCATCAGAGAAGTATTTTGGGAGTCAGTTGCCCCCTCAGCATCCAAGTTAATCTACTGGAGTAAAACATAGAGGATGAGTGGTACAATGGACATTGAAAAACCTAGTCCAAACCATAGACTGGCACTTGTTCCTGTACTGTTGTCGTGTTGCAGTTGGCCTAAAAGAAAAGGTAATAGCAGACATTTTTGGCATTAGCACCACAACTGTGAGCAGAGTGATCATCACATGGGCTATTTATACCTTGTCTTGGGGTCACTGCCAATCTGGATGTCAAGGGAACAGGTCAGAGCAACAATGCCAGCTAAATTTGTGGAATACTGGTTAGATCTGAGAGTGATTGTAGACTATACAGAAATTAGATGTGAATCTCCATTATCGCTTACACTCCAGTCCGAAACCTTTTCCACCTACAAGAATCACACTACTTCCAAGGCTCTGATAGGTTTAAATTCAGTCAAGCCATCTAGAAATCTCCTCTCATTTTCCTTTCTTTTACTTACAGTGGGGCAAAAAAGTATTTAGTCAGCCACCAATTGTGCAAGTTCTCCCACTTAAAAAGATGATAGAGGCCAGTAATTTTCATCATAGGTACACTACAACTATGAGAGACAGAATGAGAAAAATCACAGAAAATCACACTGTCTGATTTTTAAAGAATTTATTTGCAAATTATGGTGGAAAATAAGCATTTAGTCACCTACAAAAAAGCAAGATTTCTGGCTCTCACAGACCTGTAACTTGTAACTAAAAAGACAACTGTCCACAACCCTAAAACAGTCAGACTCCAAACTCCACTATGGCCAAGATCAAAGAGCTGTCAAAGGACACCAGAAACAGAATTGTAGACCTGCACCAGGCTGGGAAGACTGAATCTGCAATAGGTAAGCAGCTTGGTGTGAAGAAATCAACTGTGGGAGCAATTATTAGAAAATGGAAGACATACAAGACCACTGATAATCTCCCTCGATCTGGGGCTCCACGCCAGATCTCACACCGTGGAATCAAAATGATCACAAGAACGGTGAGCGAAAATCCCAGAACCACACAGGGGGACCTAGTGAATGACCTGCAGAGAGCTGGGACCAAAGTAAAAAGCTGGGGCCAGGGACTCAAATCCTGCAGTGCCAGACATGTCCCCTTGCTTAAGCCAGTACATGTCCGGGCCCGTCTTTAAGTTTGCTAGAGAGCACTTGGATGATCCAGAAGAGGATTGGGAGGAATGTCATATGGTCAGATGTAACCAAAATAGAACTTTTTGGTAAAAACTCAACTTGTCGTGTTTGGAAGAGAAAGAATTCTGAGTTGCATCCAAAGGACACCATCCCTACTGTGAAGCATGGGGGTGGAAACATCATGCTTTGGGGCTGTTTTTCTGCAAAGGTTGAAATGAGCTCATTAAGTGGATAAAAGTGTAAAATTTCTCTGTTTAAACATTTATGTTATCTATGGTCTATTGTGAATAAATGATTGACTCATGTGATTTAAAAGTCTTTTAAATTTTCATTTTATTCAAATTTAAAAAAACAGCCCAACATTTCTGGAATTCGGGTTGTATAATATATGGGTTATAACTGTTATAAAGTGGCAAAAAACGACTCGTCCTCCTTGTCATATACCATGTCCTAACTACACACAACGCGACACATGATAAAAGCAACAACTTGGATGACATGGGAGTGAGTAAATTATCAGGACATTTTAATTCTGAAGTGAAATCCAATCATCAAAAGAGAATTTACTCGCAAGAAAGCATAAACTAAATCAGCTAATTTGACATGGATGACAAGAAAAGAAACAAAAACTTCACCAGTGGTAGAGCTGGAGGTTCTTGTTGAGGAAATTAGTGCAAGGTAGAAAGTACTCCTTGGGAGACTGGATAAAAATATCTTGATGCACAATAAGCGACGTGCATTGGAACGGGTGGCGGAGGTCATTTTAGCTGTGGCTAACTCTGCTAGGGATGTCGTGAAAAAGAAATGGGCAGACCTTAAGTCGGTAGTAAAAAAAGAAGGAGCAGAAAGATCAAGGGAGCAAAAAATGATAGGTAGTGGACCACCCTCTATTACTCTGGATGGGTTTGAAGAGTAGATTTTGTCAATCATTGGAGATTGACAGGCGTCAAATCCGGTTTGGATACAGAAGAAGGTTACACGCTTAGGTAGAGAGTTAACATTTAGCTCACTAGTTTTTATTATTCACATACTAGTATTCTTTTTATTAAACATTGCTAGTTACGTATCTAGTAAAACAGTGCTTGATTTGCGGTGACTGGGAATTAGGAGCTCTTGCCGTTGGTTTCACCTTCCACATTGGACCTTGAAAGGAAGAAAGGTGTGAAAAACATCATCAAAGTGGGTTAGTTAGACTCTTTTGAAGCATCAACAATACATTTTGGTCCAAAACTAACAAAAACTACGACTTTATTCAGCATTGTCTTCTTTTCCATGCTTGTTTGAATCCGCGTTCATGAGTCCACAGTGAGGGAGACGTAAAACTCCCTCAGACTACATGGAAGCCAGATAACACTTCAGCGTCTCATTTCAGCAGCGGGATTCAAACAAACACGGGAGAGAAGACAATGATGAAAAAATTCGTAGCTTTTGTTATTTTTGGACCAAAATGTATTGTCGATGCTTCAAAAGAGTCTAACTAACCCACTGATGTCACATGGGCTACTTTGATGTTTTTCATACCTTTCTTTTACCTTAATGGACACGTACTGTAGAGTGTGCATACACTTTCAATGTAAGAAGCCTCTCGGACTAAATCTAAAATATCTTAAACTGTGTTCCGGAGATGAACGGAGGTCTTACGGGTTTGGAACGACATTAGGGTGATTCATTAATGACAGAATTTTCATTTTTGGGTGAACCCTTTAATTGTGTGATTTGTACATGTACATTTCTGAAATCCTTAACGTGGAGAGTCACCTCTGATAAATAATTTCTAAATTGTAATGTAGATGCATGTATTTTCTGTAAAGATACTTTGAAATGAAATGTATTGTTATAAGCGCTATACATTACAAATACATGCGAATTGAATTGAATGTGTGCGTAATGTATGTAAACAGCTATTTTTCTCTAATTGCTCATAAGCTGCAGTAATGTGTTAACGATCTGTGTTCGCACATACTTAAATATACTTTGAAAGGCTATGTTAGATGTTACAGTTCGGCTCGTAACTGCAACAAAAAGGGCGATCACAACATAAATAAGGTAACAAAGCTATATATATTTATTACATAGTTCTAGGGGAAACGTAATGAAATTAAAGAATAAAGAAGACATTCAAACTTATTATGGTAGAGGTCCATTCCTGTGAGATGCAAGAAAAGAACAACAAAATCCCAAACAACCCCCACACCTCTGGTTAGTAAACAGGCATATTAAATACCGACAGCCCATCCAGCCCAGGTGTTAACAGTCTCACAAAATCACAGATGGACAGTGACGAAGAACAATCAGAAAGCAAAACAAAACACGGTTTGACCGTGACACAGAGGTCTCCAATGAAACACTTAGGATCAGTGAAAGGACTGTTAGACTGTTTAGCTATTACACAACCCACAGCTGGAACCAACTTCCAGAAGTCACCAGGGGCCGTATTCACAAAACATTTTATCTTGGCACTAAGAGTTTCCTAAATGGCAGTAAAAGTTCTTAGCTAAGAGTTTTATCTTAAAACCTATTCACAAAGCAGATGAGAGCAACTTTTACTAAGGAATAGAGAGAAGTCTTAAGCTAAAAGTAAGGGCGGGGTTGACCTCGTTGCTATGGATGTCATCACCCTTAATAACTATGACCACAGTGATTGGCTAATAGGGGAGGGGTCTCTGTCAATTATTTAATTATAGAAATATTTTGTTGAATGAGGTTTCATGTTGCCATATTCAAATAAAGATTTTAAAAAGAAAGCCAAGTGTCACAAATTATACTAGTAAATGTTCAGCTAATTGTCAGCCCTGTTAGATGTCTGCATCTCGAGAGATTGCAGAATTCAAGCTAAAATTATGTTTTATAAACAAAGTTCGTGAAGAGCAGGTTCAAACGGTCTATCTAATCAGCGCGAGAGGAGATATATACACAGCCGAGGGCTGGCTCACCAAGTTACCTCCACAGTTTTCTGCATCCCTCCACCACCCCGTTCCTCACGCACGGTCTGCAATGCAGGGCAGAACTCTGGGTTTTGGCTAAATCCCAAGCTTGGAGCCCTCGATCCCTTCGGACAGTGCGTCTAATATGCTTGTATGTTTTTACTCTATTTGATCATTTGTAAGTGTGAACTTGTAAAAACAACTGCCACAGGTAATCTGACATTATTATAATTAGTGGTGGGCAGTTATCGCCGTTAATCTATTCTCAAAATTGGGTTGAGACCTGGGTCTATACTACGCAAGCCATGACGACTTTCACCTTGATATTTTTGCGCGGATGTATTCCTAGCCGAATTGCACTGTAGCGAGCGAGAACGAGTCTTGAACCTGCGTGTATGCCTACTGTGAAATTACCACATCAAGGGTGAACGCTGGCTTCTGAACTCGAGTCCTGACGAGCGTGACTGACGTACTGTAAGCGGAGAGCTGTAAATCTCATTTCTGCTCATCTTCAGCGTTCTTTAGAGCATTTGCAGCACATCCGTGGCAGATAGACGCAAGTGTCATTACATAATGAAGCTTTGGTAACAAAACCAACGGTTCAAAAACAAAAATATGAAAAGTTAGGTGAACCTTTGTTGCCAAGCAATGGGGTAAACAGCTGCTGCTCTGATGACGCAACCGCACCCCGGTTCAGACCCAAATAATATAATATGAACATGGTCCAGCAGGGGAGCAATCGAACTTGGGTTCGGTCAGGCAATCGAACCAAGTGTGAAAGCACCAGTCATTATTTGAGTAGCACACATATTCTGAAAGCTTTCGGCAGAATTCAAATGAGCCATTTTAATCTAGATTAAAAAAATGTATCTATGCCTAACTCTAATTATAATATTTTTCAATGTTGTATAGTGTCTTTGGGCGGATTGCGGCAACATCCATTAGGATTGTTTAGGGATTTGGTCTTAGTGACTTAGAGTCCTCTTGACTACTCCTAGCGTTTCTCCTAAATCCGCATGTTAGGAGCTACTTTTAGCCATAAGATGTTTTGTGAATACGGCCCCAGATGAGCCCCAACAGTAACCATATTCATGTCCTGATTGAAAACATCTTTACCTGTGCTAAAAATGAATCAAATAATTCATACTCATTAAGGTTGTGTCATTTTATTTATAATCTTTCATTTAAATAGCACAGCAAAACAAAAGTTTAAATAATATTTGATTCTGAGGTCTCAACATATGGAATGAAGTTATGTTTCTATAACCATAAAACACTCAAACTATAGCAAATGGTGTGGGACAGGTAGATACAAAAAATAAAAAATAAAAATCCTCAAGGCAAAGTAAAAAAGAGGTGAACGATGCAAATAAAAGTTGAGAAGGAGAACAATCATATCTGGACTAGATTTCAGCTTGCGGTTTGAACGTATCTTTGATTTTACACAGATACGTATTTGCTGGTGCCATTTTAAATCACTGGGCCATTTAAAACTTTCCACACACATGACACAAATAGGGTTTCACATAGCAGGAACTTTCCCCAGGATCTAGGAACTTTGCGGTGGTACTCGGTGTGTTTCCGCCGCAGGAACCGGGGTCTAAATAAAGTTCCGGGTAAATATTTTCCCCTCCGATAGTCCCTGCTCGCGAGGTAGTACTTTTTCAAAGTTCAGGAACTTTCGGGGGGTGGAACTTGGGCGCTAAACATGCTGATTGGTTGAGTTCACGCAGAATTTTATTTCAACCAGCATACCAAAAGTATTGCTCTTTCTGTCCGGTGGCGCGCGTTCGTCTCAGCGCGCGCTGATAATAACATACGTTGTCTTATTTTAAATCTAGCTTTACACACTTAAAGCAGAATATGCTTTAGTATCAGTGCTCTCTTTTCCGCCATTTTGTTAACTAGGCTACCTCTTTAGTAAACCAGTACATAACCAGCAAAAGCAGCACTGCTTGAATCTCCTCCATACTTGTTATTGTTGCATACAGTGTCACGCAAAAATTATTACTGTCTGTCGGTGACTGGGAGGAGCAGTCGTGCGCAATCCTACATCTAATAATTTGCCTAATCTTCACGGTACTTTAGACCACGGTGGAAACGCAGACAGTAGCAGGTCTGAAAAAAGTTCCTGGTACAAATTGTTCCAGGTAATTTCGGTGGAAACGGGGCTATTGTCATGACTCTTCAGGTGTATCTGTGTAAACACAAAATATATATTTTTTTATTATACTTATTACAATTAAATAGCCTTCCAGAGTGAATGCAAGGTGATTTTTTAAATAAACCTTACCACAATCAGAACAGTTTCTTTCCTGAATGAGTTTTCAAATGACAAGTCAAGTCTTTTTTACATGTGAAGCTCTTCTCACACTGAAGACACGAGAAACGCCTCTCTCTAGTGTGAACTCTCATGTGACTCTTGAGGTTTCCTTTAACCGTGAAACTCTTTCCACACTGAGAGCAGGCGAACGGCTTCTCTCCAGTGTGAATTCTCATGTGAGTTTTAAGATTTCCTTTATCGGAGAAGCTCTTCCCACATTGTTTGCAGGTGAAAGGCTTCTCTCCAGTGTGACTTCTCATGTGGGCTTCAATTGATTCTTTATATGCAAAACTCTGTTGACACAGAGGGCATCCGTAAGGCTTCTGTCCAGTGTGAACACTCATGTGGGCATTAAAGGTTACTTTATATCTAAAACTTTTTCCACACTCGGAGCATGTGTAAGGTTTCTCTCCAGTGTGAAGCTTCATGTGTTTCCTAAGGGTAACTTTATGGTTGCATCTTTTTCCACACTGCTGGCATGTGAATGGCTTCTCTCCAGAGTGAATTCTCATGTGACTTTCAAGATTTTTATTTAATCGGAAACTCTTTCCACACTGCTGGCATTTGAAAGGCTTCTCTCCGGAGTGAATTGCTGCATGCATGTTTAGACGATTCGTGTCTGTAAAACTTTTTCCACATTGATGACATACAAAACAGTCTCCTTTTGAGTGAATCCTCATGTGCTTATTTAGGGTTACTTTACGGATGAAACTCTTTCCACACTGATCACATGAGAATGGTTTCTCTCCAGTGTGAATGTTCATATGATACCCAAGGTTTAGTTTTGTTGTGAAGCTCTTTCCACACTGTTGGCAGGTGTAAGGCTTCTCTCCGGTGTGAATTTTCATGTGCCTTTTAAGGGCTCCTTTTCGAGTGAACTTCCTTCGACACTGTTTGCAGGCGAACGAGCTCTCTCCAGTGTGAATTCTCATGTGGACATTAAGGCTTCCTTTCTGAGTGAAACTCTTCCCACACTGCTGGCAGGTGAAAGGCTTCTCTACAGTGTGATCACTCATATGGATTTTAAAGTTTTGTTTTTGATCAAAACTCTTTCCATTCTGAGGGCAGGTGTAATAACGGTTAGATTCGATCTTCATAACAATTTCTTGTGAGGATATTTCAGTCTGTGTGAATTTCTCTCCAGTCAGGAAATCATGATTCTTATACAGATTTTTCTCTTCCATTTCATTCAGTTCTTGGCTCTTCTCTTTCAGCGTCATCAGGTCTAAAAAAAATGACACAAAACAACAGAAATTAAAACCAGCACCATGTATGCTAGATCATATATGCACTAAGATACAGTAAGAGATGTATGTTACACTTTATCTTAAGGTGCCATGGTTACAGTGTAATTACACAAATAAGTACTTAATATTATAAAAAAAAAAAACATAATATATGGTTAGGTTTTGGTGCATTGCTTGTGATTAGGCATAGTTTACTGTTATCAATATAGTAAGTAGATGTAACAGCAGTTACAATGTTATAACAAGAACATTGTAATATGAAGTGTTACCAGTGTATCCTGTAATCTCAGAAGATCTCAATATGGTTAACTCTTTGCTATCTTTTGGACACTTCCAAAAAACTTTAAAGCTGGCACTTATCAAATTAAACAGCTTGAGTCAGGTCTGCTTTTGGCATCTAGATACTTTTGGCATCTGACCCTTCAAGTGCTATTAGATCTTTAGATACAATAGGTCAAGGCATTCTCTTTTTGTTGCCATTACTGGACAAGCATTATCATGGTTTAGGTTCTATCTATCAGACTGCTATCACTTTCTTTGTGTAAATGACGTCTCATCAAACACAAGTATGGAGTGCCACAGGGCTTAGTATTAAGTCCTCTACTTTTCTCCTTGTACACTGGAAAACTGACTTTTTTGTATAGTAATATATATTAACCATCATCATCTTTACTTAGTAAATTCTAGTTCTCATTTACTAGGTAAAATTTTACATATATACACATTTAATTCATGTAATAAATTAGCTGGTTAGATAGAATAACTTATATTTGCTTGTAATATTTATGTTGTTTTATAGTCACTGCACAAACCTAGAAATATTGAAGTACATTTTAATCTAAACGTGTAGTGTGTTTGAATCCGCACATGGGTGTGTTTGAATCAGCTGCATCAGAAGTGCATTATGTTTTTATCAACTTACAAGTTAAAACATTTGACCAAAATCAAATTTTATTAAAGACGAAGTGCTACACACAGGATATTTAAGACAGTATTCAAGGCTGCGACTTAATGACATATGCTAAACTAAGACACTCTTGTCTGCTCCTAAATCATATAATGTTAGTTTTTATATATAGTGTTTCTAGAGTAAAAAAAAAAATTGCTGTACTTATTCAAACAAACAGTTCCCTTTCAGTCGGTGACCAACTTATAGGAATCTCGCTAGAGAGGCCAATCTACTTCAAGTTAAACTAACCGAGCTAATGCACATTGGTATGCAATATTTGCATCAGATCCTCTGCAGCATCAGCAACAGCCTCCACCAAAGCAAAGTCGGGGAGCCCGTCCAGGCCCCCACCAGACAAAATGGCAAGCGTGAGACCCAATAGGCCCTGAGGCAGGCAACCCAGAGATGGAGGGGACAGCTCTTCGGAGGATGGTGATCGTACAACTTCCCTCCCCCGGAGGAGGGCGAGGAGGAGAATCTTTTGTTTCTCTGTTTTTGTTTCCACCCAGATTCTCAGTAAAATCGCAGTTTCCTCTACAAGAGGGCACAGATAGTGGTGGACCGTGCACAAACGGACCACTCATCCACCTTGCAGCCGGATTGAGAACGTAACCAAACCTTCTCACGCACACTCTGCCCACCTGTGGAACCAGGCAAATATTGCAATGCACACTCAGACCCTGCTGTGGGCTGCCTTGAAAAGAGAGGTTCCTATGTTCCACCTTACTTCCCCACTGCAGGCCTGTGGTCCCACTTGCACGGTCTTTGCAAGCCTGGCTAGCGCTCCCCAGTCCGGCTGGCTCATTTGGACCATCAGGCATGGCTATGCGATTCAGTTCGCCTGGCAAAGCTTTGCTCTGTCCTGTCCGCGCTCTACGACTGTATGTGGACAGAACACAAAGCTTTAGTACCTTGTTCCAGGCCTATATCCATTGTATTCACAAGAACCGGTACTAAGCTGGATGCCATATGAGTGACCCCGAGGGGATCCCATATGTTTATTCCTCCACAGTAGCTCCTAAACAGAAGCCCATATCTTTTCCTTGGGTAAGCCCCCCTGTGTTGAGGCTGGAGCCACCCGTAAAACATTTTGGGAGATTCCTATTCATCAGTCACCAAGGCATAGAAGTGACCATTTCTGAAATGTCTACATTAAGAATCGTTAGTGCGCGTGTTACTTTTCATCTAAAATATTTATATAAAAACACTTAGCGTCAACGAGTGGACTACAATCAGGGTTCCTGCAGGTTTCACCAAGTCAAATTTAAGACTTTTTATGACCTTTTTAAGACCATTATGAATGAAATTTAAGACCTATATCACGCAATTAAAAAAACATACAGAATGAAATACAGAACCATAAAATTACTTAAAGAATATTAATTTATTTAAATTGAACAAAGTATCACTTCCCCATAGCTCTTTTTTTAATCAAAATGATTTTGGTGGTAACATTTTGTGGTGGTCATTTCCAGAAATATTATTTTATTATTTTTTTACATTTATATAGCGCTTTTCAAGGCACTCAAAGCCACATTTACCATATCATTATGTTAGATGCACAATAGTCACAAAATGCATGACTCTATATTAGGTTGCTTTCACTTTAAGACCTACAGTAATGTGCAGATCCAATACTGACACACGTCCCAAACTTTTTTGCACACAACATACCCGCCAATATGGGCATAGGGCTAATAATGTGTGTGTTTGATCATTCAAGAGTGACGAGCCTATACAGGTCCGTCTAAAAAAATTAGCATATGATAAAAGTTCATTATTTTCCATAATGTAATGATAAAAATTAAACTTTCATTAATTTTAGATTCATTGCACACCAACTGAAATATTTCAGGTATTTTATTGTTTTAATACTGATGATTTTGGCATACAGCTCATGAAAACCCAAAATTCCTATCTAAAAAAATGTGCATATTTCATCCGACCAATAAAAGAAAAGTGTTTTTAATACAAAACAAGACAACCTTCAAATAATTATGTTCAGTTATGCACTCAATACTTGGTTGGGAATCCTTTTGCAGAAATTACTGCTTCAATGCGGCGTGGCATGGAGGCAATCAGCCTGTGGCACTGCTGAGGTGTTATGGAGGCCCAGGATGCTTCGATAGCGGCCTTAAGCTCATCCAGAGTGTTGGGTCTTGAGTCTCTCAACTTTCTCTTCACAATATCCCACAGATTCTCTATGGGGTTCAGGTCAGGAGAGTTGTCAGGCCAATTGAGCACAGTAATACCATGGTCAGTAAACCATTTACCAGTGGTTTTGGCACTGTGAGCAGGTGCCAGGTCGTGCTGAAAAACGAAATCATCTCCATAAAGCTTTTCAGCAGATGGAAGCATGAAGTGCTCCAAAATCTCCTGATAGTTAGCTGCATTGACCCTGCCCTTGATAAAACACAGTGGACCAACACCAGCAGCTGACATGGCACCCCAGACCATCACTGACTGTGGGTACTTGACACTGGACTTCAGGCATTTTGGCATTTCCTTCTCTCCAGTCTTCCTCCAGACTCTGGCACCTTGATTTCGAATGACATGCAAAATTTGAGCGACAGTCCAGTGCTGCTTCTCTGTAGCCCAGGTCAGGCGCTTCTGCCGCTGTTTCTGGTTCAAAAGTGGCTTGACCTGGGAATGCGGCACCTGTAGCCCATTTCCTGCACACGCCTGTGCACGGTGGCTCTGGATGTTTCTCCAGACTCAGTCCACTGCTTCCGCAGATCCCCCAAGGTCTGGAATCGGTCCTTCTCCACAATCTTCCTCAGGGTCCGGTCACCTCTTCTCGTTGTGCAGCGTTTTTTGCCACACTTTTTCCTTCCCACAGACTTCCCACTGAGGTGCCTTGATACAGCACTCTGGGAACAGCCTATTTGTTCAGAAATGTCTTTCTGTGTCTTACCCTCTCGCTTGAGGGTGTCAATGATGGCCTTCTGGACAGCAGTCAGGTCGCTAGTCTTACCCATGATTGCGGTTTTGAGTAATGAACCAGGCTGGGAGTTTTTAAAAGCCTCAGGAATCTTTTGCAGGTGTTTAGAGTTAATTAGTTGATTCAGATGATTAGGTTAATAGCTCGTTTAGAGAACCTTTTCATGATATGCTAATTTTTTGAGATAGGAATTTTGGGTTTTCATGAGCTGTATGCCAAAATCATCAGTATTAAAACAATAAAAGACCTGAAATATTTCAGTTGGAGTGCAATGAATCTAAAATATATGAAATTTTAATTTTATCATTACATTATGGAAAATAATGAACTTCTATTACAATATGCTAATTTTTTTAGAAGGACCTGTATATATATATATATATATATATATATATATATATATATATATATATATATATATATATATATATATACACACACATTTATACTATTTGTATTTTACATCATGATTAAAATAATAATTGTATTATTTGCGCATTATTATCAGGTCCAGCAAATATTCTCCCTATGCATTATTATATTATAATCAGAATTATGTATAGTCATTGTATGATTATTAATGTAATATCTCACTGAAACTCCGTCAACATAATTTTTTTAACTTACGCATTACTCGCGCTTTCAATGCAGGCAGCATTCTCACCCCATGCTCGCAACTATCCCGTGCTCGCTATGTCCAGACTTTCTCGCTTTTAGTACAGTATGTATGAATGAACCATCTAAATTGGTTTGAATAATCAAACTACTAAAACTAAATATGATCTGGTGATTTAAATGGTGTTTGTGCTTTCACTTTGAAGAGTTCCGTTCCGGCAGCGCGTGGACTGCAGAATGATCAATGCAATCAATCACAGTTAATTACAAGAAAGTGCGTCGAAATGAACGCTCTCAAATTGTAAATGTTTAGCTCATCCAAGTATTAAACTCCCTGCATTTACTCCCTCTCATGTTGTTTCATGTAGCGTCACACAATCATTTGAATGTCTGTGTTTACTACAGTATGTGTGTCGTGTTAAATTCATTATATAAAGCCATTGTGTCTCTTCAGAAGACTTGAAGACTTCAGAAGATTTGGATCAGACACTCGATTAGTTATTATTACGATGCCTTTATGAAATTTTTTGCATCTTTTAAGTTTGAGAGGAATGGACTTTAAAAATGGAGGGACATAAATCCCTCAGGTTTCATAAAGAATATCTTCATTTTTGTTTGGAAGTTAAACAAAAACGACTTACATGACAGAATTTACATTTGTGGTACATTTTGTTAATTTGTGTTTGGGTGAATTATACCTTATAAATAGGCCGACTACAGCAAGTTGAGCCTTGGATAAAACAACTATATATCACAAATCATACCTTTTCCATCAACAATACATATCGTCACATTTTTATATCACGATATCTCGTTACACCCCTAATGTAATGAACTGGCCAGAACAAACTTTGTTCTTGTTCTTGCCACCTCGAGAAAAACAAATTTCTTTGTTTTTGCTGAGTATGTACCTTGACTTAGTTACTAAATTTCTATTGCTTTCCTTGATCAAGGAATCAATCCAGTCACCTTCACAGCCTAACTACGCGCTCGCTTCTTTTTTCATTTTGCACATGAGCCACATGCACCTTGCTTAATCACACAGCAACAAGTTTAACTGATTAAATTATTATCGACAATTAATTAATCGTTAGCATCCCTATCCATGGTGTGAAACTTTCATACCGTTTCAACTCTAAAACAATGTTGTGTTTACAAGACACCGGTTTGATACAGCGATTGATGTTGATTAGAAATAAAATGTAATGTTCCTCACTCACATTTAATGGTTTTCAAAGTTTTCAGTTGTTACAGTAAATATTTGTTTTGTTAAGGCTACTTCAAGTACTTGAAGGCAGCATTAGTGTCTGGTCATGTGATCTCAATGATTCTGTTCAAATAAAATTGCTTCAATTAGGACACTTATGACATATTTCAAAAATATTATTCATTTCTGTAAAGCTGGACATTTTAAAGTGTCATGAAGTGTCACGTCCCCTCTTTTTTGTGCAAGCTTCTACCTCAGATTTCGTGCTTTGACTTTGCTTTTCAACCCAGAATAACGAAATTGCTCTGAAAAACACAAATTAAACTATTTCTACTTGTCTACTAATGTTTTCAGTAATGTGCAGCCTGTTCCATGACCCTTTAATAGGGATCAAATGACTGAGTTCAGCTTTGAGAATGAAACCAACCTGTTTGTGTCTCAGCATCTTCTTGTTTCACTCTGAATGTTTCTTCAATCTTCAAGTCTTCAGTCTCCTCTTTAATAAACGCCATCTTTATAATAGTGTCACACGGATCTCAATCACTTCACCAGGGGGTTGTCAGTGTGCTTAGACACTCTGTCATGATAAAAATAGCTCTAGTTCAGTATCAGTGCATGAACAGAAGCTTCATATTCATAATTCATATTAGGTATTTAATTACTTTCTAACAACATTTTTATGATCATTGCAAGTATACTACATTTAAATTATTGCAATTTCATTTAAAAACATTTGTAAAGTTTTCGTCAGGACTTCAAGTTTTTGCCAATCAATTTACTCAATTGTGCTTTTAAAAGCTCAGTTTCTCCATTACTTCAGTGATTTATGTTTACAACCAACTGATTAAAGATACAGGGAGTGAAATGACACGCACGCTTTCTGTTACTGATCACAGAAACAACGTTCATTAATAAACAAATGTAGCATTCAATAACTCATTAAAGTTGGTGAACCGTGATTCGGAGAGCGTATCAAATGGTTCAGATATTTCGAACAGCTTTGTTTCTGCCATAACCAGTTAAGGCTAGTAAAACTATGAAAAAGAATCGAATGGTTTGCACATTTAAAGAGTTTAAATGAGTAAAAGCACAAACCTTTGCCGAATCATAACAGATGCAGTAGCGGCGCGACTTTATGACGTCACACCCCGACCAAAATAAAAGTCCCACTGCTGTCTAAAACCACTTAAGTGAGTAAAAATGTAAAAACAATACAGATAATAAAATAGATGTGAGAGGAATTCAAAGTTTATTTCTTGTTGACATTCATTAAAAATGTGCTGGAAAAAAAAACTAAACTATAATGTAATGTTTGGGAGCAGAAACACTTGGGGTTGGGAACCTTTTTTCAACAAACCAACTTTGATTTGGAAATAATATACAAATTTTTTTTCAATAAAATCAAATCTTTATTAGGTTACCAAAAAGCATTCAATAGGTAACATTGTTATTATTGATTGTGCAGTATTAATTATTCAAATATCAGTATTAAAATGTGTGTGTGTGTGTGTGTGTGTGTGTGTGTGTGTGTGTGTGTGTGTGTGTGTGTGTGTGTGTGTGTGTGTGTGTGTGTGTGTGTGTGTGTGTGTGTGTGTGTGTGTGTGTGTGTGTGTGTGTGTGTGTGTGTGTGTGCGCGCAAGACTTACACCTGTGGCCTGTTGCACAAAGCTGGTTTCAGTTGCTACCCAGGTAAGTTTGAGATTAGTTTGAGCAAACTCTGGTTTTCCGGCTCAAGAAGGTGGATTGGTTTTTAGCAGTGTTAATCACCATGGTAACTTACACTACACAGCTAACCTGCTCTGGAGCAGGTTTTATTCCGGTTAGAGATCATAAACTCAAACTGGACCAATCAGCTGCAAGTAAAACTCACACCACCTGTATCTCTCAAATTAAAGTAGTTTATAGTGAAAAAACTTTAGAGACAAAATTGCTCATCTTTTGGTGCAAATTATTTATTATATTTATAATATATGAATTATAATTACTTTTAATTCACATAATATATTCATATAATTATATTATATTGACAAGTAGCCAAATATTAATATAAATATAAAACATGCATTCATAATTCTTTTAAACAATGTGTATTTATTTGAGCTCTTTGTGAACCTATAATTATTAGGCATATTTCTTTGATTCACATCATGCATTGATATAGTCAGATATTCTTCAGCTGCCTTCTTAAATTGACTCTGCAGCATAAGTGTTTATTCCTGCTTTAAACACATTTAATTTCATGATAATTTTCAGAACGATCTCTCAATCTTCAGAAGAGAAGTGAATCAAACAGACACTGTGATTGGCTGTTTATCGCATGTGTCACACTTTCAGGTGCACGCGCTTCAGTGTTAATTGCAAACTCTGGATTGAACCTGAGTTGACAGAGAAAGTTTATACCAAGCTTTGAGAAACATTTGAACTTAATCTAAACCAGGTTGGATTTATCTGGATTTGTCAACTCTAAACCTACTCTGAAACTCAGAGTTTGTTCAGCTAGCTTCATGCAACAGGCCTCTGGGGCCTATACCATGAAGCCGGTTTAGCTGGATAGCCAGATATGTTTAAGCTTAGTTTGTGCCAATCCTGGGTTTTAGGTACCATTAAAGTGGTTTAGGTTTTAGCAGTGTTCATCTCCATAGTAACTTACGCTCCGCAGCTAACCTGCTCCAGGGTAGGTTATGTTCTGGATGAGAGATCTCAAACTGAAATTGGACCAATCAGATGTGAGCAAAGTGACACACCTCTGATGCAATAAAGCCACTCCCCCTGTTTCTCTTGCTCCAAATTAAAGGTCACTACATGATAATATATATATATTGTCTAATGATGATTACTTAATATAATAATTGTTCAATTATAAATTACATAGTAAAATATGTTTAAATAGAAATCAGTTACTTTACATTTTAATAATATTTCACAATATTAAAGTTTTATATATATATATATATATATATATATATATATATATATATATATATATATATATATATATAACATAAATGCAGACTTGGTGAGCACAAGAGACTGCTTAAAAAATAAAATAAATAAATAAATAAATTTCTCTCATGAGAAATGAGACACACACGTTGAAAGGCATGTGATTGGCTCCTCACTGCTGATGTCACACTTTCACACGCACGCGCTCCACAAACTCAGGATTAAAGCCTGAGTTGACAGAAAAAGTTGATGATCAGCATCATGGGACCAACAAAGCCTGAATTGATTGGTTTGGTTTTGTCAACTCAAAACTAATCCTGTAACCCTGAGTTTGTTGATCTACCATCATGGTACAGGCCCCTGAGCAGCACTTGTTCATTGTTTTGATACACTTCTTGAGGATGAATATCACGATGTGACAGCGGGATGGTGCAGTGATATTTATTTTTAAAGTGCAATATTAAATCACTGATTTTTTATTTAAATTATTTTATCAGGCCTATTTGTTTCAGTTAAGAAACAGAACAAAAAAGACAAATCTTTGGTCCACCAGTAGGATATGAAATGATATGTAATAAACTCTATTATCTCGTCCTCATTCATTTTTTAAAGTTAGACATCAACCATCTTAGTATTTCTTAATCAATTCATTATAACCAAAATAACAAGAATTATTTTTTGTAAAAATTGTATAGAGTACCTAATGATCCGAGGTGAGTAACAGTGTAAACATTTTTTCTGCTCAACAATAATTTAATCTTTAATGATTGAATAAGTGCAATTCACCTTTATTCCACAAGGTAGCAATGTTTGATACACAATGATGTGACGTTTCTAACGCAGCCAGGCAGAAAACAAAAGAATAGGAAGTATTATCAGCAAAACTTGAAATGGCTTAGCAATACTGGAGAGCAAGAACTGAACACAATCAAATATTAGTGTCACTGTCACTTGATGGTAGCCTGACAAGCAAGACCCACATCAAGATGTTGGGTCTGGAAACTCACCGTTGGCAAAACTCAATCCGAGGAGCGGGATAAACGGTTGTCTTTCAAATTACCTCTGCATGCAATTGGATAGCTCCATGAGTGCCACAACCAACCAGAGCGAAGAAGAAGGTGAAGCCGAGCTAACTGATAGACTTTTGCCGTTTCCTATCTGCAAAACTCCGAACATATCTTCTTTTCTTAAGAATGAATTCAGTGCCGTTCTTTGTTCTTTTCTCAAAGAAATTCCAAGTCTCCCAGAGTCGCGGCCAAAGTCGATTAAAAAGACCGCTGTTCGTCAGCTTCTTTGTTTACGAGTAGCACGCAGAACCTCCGCAACTCTGCCGTGACGTACCGTCATTATGTTAAGCCCGCCCACCGACTCTACACACGCTGTGATTGGCCTGACCAGAGTTTGGTTTTTCCAGCTCTCAGGTCTACCGAGAGTTGCTAGACTACACTCGCGGCAAAATGAATGTTCTGCCGCTAGGGTGCGTCTAGATTTCTAGGCTAACTTGATCAAAAATTTATTTTGAAGATGTTGAAATTTATAGTTTTGAGAATATGTTTGAGATGGCGGAAGAGCCAGATGCTGAATGTACTGGGAAATGAGCTCCGACGAGGACAGTGATGATGGAATAAAGCATCTGCTCAAACTGAACCCTTCCAAGCGCCACTTTTTTAACCGGGAATGCTGGGTGGCAAAAATGCAGCTGGTGCACGTTGGATGCACAGATGCTCAGTTGTTTACACTCATGACACATAGCAACACAGCTAAAAGTATCCTAATATATTTGATCATTTATTGAAAGTAGACTACATAGGTGCGACACACGAAATATGCTGTATTTTTTTAATTCTGCTAGGTATTGATGACTTTAACAAACACATAGACTATTAACATTCTCGGATAGTTCCAGTAGGTCTACTTACAATAGGTTTTAACAGTTTATACGTTTTCGTTAAAAATACAATTCCCTATGTAGAAAATGAAATACTATGAAAATAGTTTCAGTTATGATGTTTTTCACTTGATGTAGTCTAGTTAGTGCTGTATCAAATCCAATGTGATTTTCATTGATCGAGATGTGGCAGCTGCAGCACATTTTTTCCGCCTGAGCAAGCGATTCGCGGACAGCTTTCCCTGCTCGTGAAATCCCCCATATGCCAGCAAACCAATGAGAACGGGGACAATGATGACGATTCATAACAACAGAGTGTAGGTACTAAAGCTGCTGTGGATCCGCTTAACCGGCAGATTTGAAGAAAATTACCGTTGTTTAGCAAACAGATAAATGACAGAGTTACAAAAATTAATAGCTTCAGGTCATAGGTGTGTTGGACTCGGCATCAATTCCTCGAGTCCGCGTGTTCGTTGAATGAGGAGAGCAGGAACAAAATATAGTTTAACTCTTTTAATGAATAAGTAAGTCAGATGAAGATAGCATACAGAGCTCTGGGTCAGAACTGTCCCTGATTTACACAATCCTATGCAAGGTTTGTTCAGGAAGTCTGCAACAAACTTGCCTTTCCCTGACCCAATATTTATACACAAAAAAATACATAAGTTGTCTTTCTTTGGGAGTCAGATGATTTTCTGGTCAGCTGTGCTTCTGCTCGCAACATCACCCTCCAATTTCCTGGACAAAAGACTGCTTCTTTGTTAACACATACACAAGCACTCTAAGAGCACAGCAAAATGCATAGCAAAACACTTTCTCATATGGATCTGTTATACCTACCACAACCTCTGGCTGTTGCTCTGGTGACTCTTATGTCCAACAGAAAGTACACATAGTCTTAAAGCAAAATCATTTCATAAGCTAACATTATCTTAAATTTACTATTGTTAATGATTAATTTCTACAAGCGTTGTTAGCAATAGTGCACAAACAAATATTTATTCTCAACAATCCCCCTTTCGATCTCCTGAAACAGGAGATCGACCTCTTACAAAGTATCCTCTTCCTCATACTCTTCATTGCTTTCCATCAGCAGTGGCATCATATATTTTGGGAAGCCTCCTTGCCCTCCACTGCTGTTACGATGAGCCTGTTACAGAGAGATCTAATACATGGTACACAACAACAACCACAGGCAACCAATATTCCTATGAAGGTTGCTGCGAGACGAGCAAAGACATCATAATTGCTTTCCATTTTCCAAATATATTCGTCATCCATTTTTCCAGTGGATTGTCTATACCTGAATGCTCATGCATAGTCTTAGATAGGGCCCTCAATCCTTCTAGGGCTCTGGTGACAGACCCATCTGGAGCTGTGTTATTGGGAATGAACGTACAGCATGAATCTCCAAACATTGCACACACACCTTTTTCAGCCAACAGCATATCTAAAGCCATCCTGTTTTGAACTGCCATCAGTGACGTTGGAGCTAACTGTCCCGCTAATCCCTCTACAGCATCTCTGGTCAAATTAGATAACCTTAACACATTGTAATGCACATAGTTTATTCTATCCACATTTTTATTAGGTGTCACTGGAAATAGAGCTGCAATGATTGGAATGTTTTCAAATCCTGCTGCTATCTGATCTGCTAATTTATATTCATTTGGGACTCCTCGGTATTCCAACTGCATCTATGTAGGTGGTGCTGTCTTTAGTCAAGTCAAATGCTCCCAGGTCCCTCTTACTTAACACATGTCTCTGTCTGCGTCTGTTAAGCTCTACTATACTTGCCTTACCTTCCAGTCTCTTAGTCACTTCTCCAATCAGTACTAGTGGTGCTCCCAGCCTTACCATCGCACACATCCCTTTGGCCTTCTTTGGTATCCTTACAAACAACCTTCTATCACCACAATAGTAATACAATCCTGCTCTAGCCCATGGTCCTATTACATTCCCTGGATCCTGAACCACAATTTTACACCAAGTGGGGTCTATTTTCCTAAATTGATCATTACATTTCTCCTGGTGAAGTTAAAACATGTATAGTTCCCGGTTGAGGTGTAAATGGACCTGTCCGTTTCTCATTATTTATCAATGGAAAGACTGATGCTAGAGTGGTACAGTTTGAAGGGGTTGCCTCATTGGTCAATTGTAACATGCATTGGTAACCCCATCTATCTTCAGGATATAGTGGAGCAGGTTCTATAAACAGAGTCGGTCTAGCCCTAGCACATCCTACACAATTTTCCATGTTCTGCTCTCTAGCTGTGTTAATTATCCATTCTAACCACAAATTTATTTCCCCATATCCCGTTGCTTTTTCAATTATGTCTTCAGGCTTTAATTTGGTATAATCAACAGTAATTACAAAATGTTCTCCTGACTGTGTCACATTTGGAGGTATTGGTTGTGTTATTATTGGCTGATTTATAAAATTTATCTTAATCAATGCTCCGATATCCCTGTCTGACATGTACACCCCTATAATGAAATATGCAACATCTTTTTGAAAGATGATCTGTCTATTCTGTTCAGGGACAATGTCAGTGGGTTCTGTGATGCATGAAAATCTCTTTGGAATCCTATTCTTCCCCACCAGTCTCTATGTTCTTTACTCAAATAACGTAAGTCTGGCGTCCAAGCCTGTGAATTTAGTCACTTGCCCCCAGTTCTCACAGGCTCCTGTAATATAGGGTCCTGGATGAGATGGCCAATCTCCTTGCTCACACTTATCTATGAATGCTGGGGGAGCACAAAAATACACATCATACCCTCCATGACCCATTTTTTCCTCCACAATTAATTACTTGACATAAGTCGAAAGTGAATGATGTAGTTGACCCTTCTCATAATTTAGTTCTATGCCCCCGTATCTTTCCAGGCAAAAATTTTTCCCTTTACGCAGAATCTTATACTCTTGTGGTGCCCTTTTTCCTCTGTTATGCCCTCTTTCTCTCAGATATTCCATAAAAATATGATACCCATAATGATTAATGTCAATCCCACTACTATTCCTAATACTTTCTTATTTTCCCACAACACCATTTTTACACTCTTTTACACCTCTGAATAACCAAATGATAAGCATAAACAATAGTTTAGTACAAGTTAATATTACTCTCAAAATTAGAATGTTCTGTCTGTGAGTTTTTAGTCTGTTTGTTCTCTATCAAGTGTCTCTGTCTCCTCCCCTTTTGGTCCTGCAGTTCCTGCAGGGCCACTCTTGTGTCCTCCAATGTCCTCGATGGTGGTTCTGCCGGTGCACAACACGCTCCAATGGTACCACGTGTCCCCTTTGCCTTCTAACCTTACACTGTGTGATGTTCTCTCCGTTACCTTATGAGGACCAGTCCACCTTGGTTGATTCCACTTCCTCTTGAAGACCTTCAGGAGGACCCACTCTGCCTGACCAAGTCCAGCCTTAGGATCTGGTGCCTGTGATCTGTCAGCAATCTGTTTTGAGAAACTTGAAACAAGAGACGTTAGTTTGTCATAGTATGGTTTGTATTGTAGTGGTTCACAGTCTGTCAAATGCAACCCAGCTGTTGGACCTGGAAATTGTCTTCCAGTCAGCAGTTCAAATGGTGTAAAGCCAGTTACCCTGTTCAATGAAGATCTTACAGCCATCAAAGCAATTGGTAACGCATTTAACCAGTTCAATTTAGTCTGTGCACAGATTTTAGCCAATTTTGTCTTTAGATTCAAATTCATCCGTCGCATTTCCCTTGGGATTCTGGATGATAGACTGATCCAAGCTATGTTTCAGGCCTAGTACCTTTTCCACAGCTTGTAGATCTGCGTTCTTAAAGTGTGTACCATTGTCTGACCGAATTTTCCTAGGGAACCCATACCGAGGTATGTAATGATTGATCAAACATTTCACTACAGATTGACTATCTTCAGATTTTGTGGGCCATGCCTCAGGCCACCCAGTGAAACTATCCACCATGACCAGCATATATCTTTTCCCTTGGACCCTTTCACCCATGTCTGTGAAGTCAATGACCACCTCTTCTCCTGGGCCATTCCTCAATGGAAACGCACCCATGTGAGGTTTGATGGTAGATTTTATATTGTGTTGAACACACGTTGAGCACTCCTAATGAAGGCTTCTAAGGTTTCTTCATATAAGGATGCCACCAGTGTGCAAGAGCTCTCAACATCTGAGCCCTGCCAAAGTGAGCTAGGCAATGTGCCTCAGCTAGCAATGACTTCATCATGGCTGGTGGAATAACAGGTCGCCCATCTACAAACCTCCAGGCGTTGTTGCCTTTGATTGCCCCTCTTCGAGCCACATGGATTTCTCTTGTGGGAGGCTGCCTCTTGAGCTGCAAAGATATGCTCCCATGTTAATGCTGGCAAGAGGTCAGTTACCTGTTGTTCAGAAGACAGAAGCTGGTGAGCTACATTATAATTAGCTGCTTGTTTTGCTGCCTCGTCTGCTGCCTGATTTCTTAGATGTAATTGTTTCATTTTTTCATGTCCCTTGCACTTTATTACAGCTACCTGTTCTGGTAGTAAAATGGCTTCTGCTAACTGCTGCATTTCTACCTGATGCTTAATTGGCTGTTGTGCAGCTGTCATAAATCCTGCTCTTTTCCATTTAGTTAATTCAGTATGCACTGCCCCTACTCCATATGCTGAATCTGAATAAATGTTCACCTTTTATCTTTCCCCACTTCAACGCTTCAATTATAGCCATGACTTCTGCTCGTTGCGCTGACTGTTTTCCTATCAGCTTGTCTGCCACAACTGTCTCAAATCTGTCGCCCACTTTTCTGACCACTGCGTATCCTGCTTCTAATTCACCCTTATAATTTCTGTGACAGCATCCATCTGTAAACAGATCCTGGACCTCACCCTCCAACCTCATAGCTTCTAAATCAGGCCTGATTTTACCTTCCATTTCTACAGTCAGTTCACATACATGGGATTGCCCTTCAGTAATATAGTCTGCCATGTTGATGCCTTCATGAATAAAGGTCAAGTTCGGCCATGATAGGACTTTCAGGATCCTATCCTGTCTCAATGATGACATTGTGAATGCTGTTGAAGTCACATAAGCCATCACTGTGTGAGATGTCAAAATGGTTAATGCATGCCCCATGACTACATGTGCTGTTTTCTGCACAATTTTTGCCAAGCCTGCTGCATATCTTGTGCATGGATGCTCCCTTTGCTCTGTTTTATCTAGCAATATACTCACATACATCAGAACTTTTCTTTTGCTATCAGCTTTCTGAAACAGCACTCCATTGACAGTTTGTTTTCCTCTGATACATCTAAATAGAATGGTTTGTCATAGTCAGGGTGGCTAGGTCAGCTGCTAATGCTAAAGCGGACTTGAGGTCAATGAACAATTGTTCAGCCTCCGTTGTCCAATCCAGTACAGCTTTTAGCTGTCTGGCTCCTTTATGCTGCACCAGCTGTCTCAGTGGCGCAGTTTTATCTGTATATGCAGGAATAAACTGCCTGCTGAATCCTGCCAACCCCAAAAATGACAACATATCTTTCACCGTGACAGGTTTTGGATGATGTAAAATGGCAGATCTATGCTGTGAAGAAATTCCTGCCCCTTCAGCTGACACTACTCTTCCGAGGAATGTGACCTGAGGTCTACACACCTGCAGTTTGGATTTACTAACCTTGAAACCTGACTGGTAAAGCTGTAGTAAAACTCTTCTTGTCGCCTCAACGCATGCCTCAGGTGTCTCTGCTGCGATTAGTAGATCGTCCACATACTGAATTAAAACTGTTCCCTCAGGCATGTCACACTCCTGCAACATCTCCCTCAATGTGTAGTTAAAAATCCCAGGATAAAATGAACCCCTGTGGAACTCTGCTATACCTGAACCTCTGTCCCCTGAATGTGAAAGAAAATAAATCTCGTAGGTGTTCTGCCAGTGGTAAACAATAAAAAGCATTCGCCAAATCTATACACGTAAACCACTTCTGTTCTGGTCTAATAGTAGTTAGTGCAGTGTAATGGGTTGGGCACAGGAAGAGTAGGTGTTTTTATAACTGCATTTATGCGCCTTAAATCATGTGCCATTCTATACTTTCCTGTATTTTGTTTTTCTACAGGTAGAATTGGCGTGTTCCATTCAGAGCTAGAAGGTTCCAGTACACCTGCCTGAATCAGGCCTTGAATGGTGTCTGCAATACCCTCTTCAGCCTCTGGTTTATGGGGATACTGGGACTGCCAAATTGGTACATCACATGTCAATTCAAAACTCACTGGTTTCATAGATCTACACCACCCCACATCCGTGGGTCCTGAAGACCATAGGTCCTGTGGCAGATCCTCAATCATGGTGTCAGCCAGGTCATGATCAGTTTTTTCTCTACCATGCCATCTTGTGACCCATTTGTGTTGCAGTGTCACTGCATTTTTAGTGATCTTATTAATTCTGTATCCCTTTGTTTTGGAGAATACTGTACCCCAGGAATTTGAGTGTTTAGCCAATCAGTCGCATCTAGCATGCGCTTTGTCATTGGGCCCAGATCTTTAGCCTGATGCTCTGGGTGAATGGCTAACGTGATGTGAGGCCAAGCCTCCTTATGCATCATGTACCATTCTTCCTGTTCAAGTGTCAATTGCACAATTCCTACTACTCCTTCTGGGCCTACTAGTATCCCTGTACATTCAATTTCCCATTCTTTACCCTCTAAGTCTCTGTTAAATTCTTCCTGATACCATTCATGTTGGTTTCTATCATAAAATAAAGTTACATGTGGGGTCGTGTGGAGGCATGTATGGAGCAATGTTCAAAACCCACGGCTTCCAGAGCGAGTACAGCTCAAGCAGACCCTGCTCTTCCCTAGCCTCAGGATACAATTCACCCCAATAGATGTCTGCCCCTCTGGATCTTTGGCATCTGACAATAGCCATTGTCCACTTGTGTTTCCATGGGGAGTCAGTGAGCAGTTGACCATCTTTCCCCTTTGAACTTGACTATCACTCCTCAGAACTGCAAAGGATTGAAGCTCCTAGTTTGATCAATAAGTCTCTCCCCAGCAGGTTGGTTGGTGCTGATTGAGATAACAGAAAACAGTGGTTAACAGTCTGTTGTTGCACTCGTACAGATAGAGGTTTAGAAAATGACAGTCTTTCACAAGCCCCAGAGAAACCCATCACCCTCGTGGTTTTGTCAGAAATCAATGTGTGGTCCATGTGGATGTTTAAGGTTGAAAATGTGGCTCCTGTGTCAACCACAAAGTTCAGACGGTCTTTGTTGACCTCCATACTGAGCAGGGGTTCCTCCTAGCCCTGCTCGGGTCTCTCTGTGGGCTGTGTCAATAATAGTCCAGCTCAGCTTCCTCCGCCTCCCAAACTTGGTATTGGGTGCCTGTCTGGTCTGGAGCTAAAGCTGCATGCGGTGCTGTGTACTGAACTGTAGGTGGGGCATAGAAAGCCCTGCCTCTTGGTGCTCCTCTACCTCTTGCTGGGGTTCCCCTTCCTCTCTGGGCTGTCTGTGCCTGAGGACACTCTCTGGCAAAATGACCCATCTGGCCGCAGGAGAAACAGTGACCACTCTGCCTTCCCACTTTGCCACCTCGGTTGCCCATGCTCATCATGCCCTCACACTATAACCCACACTTGGCTGCTGCCAGATTTGAGCTCTAGGTTGAGCCATGACATGAGAATTAACCTCTGGCCATGCTGGTTGATCAATTATTGTAGTTGGATATTGAACCAACTGTTTTGGTTTCTCTTTTTTGTTTTCATTGATTTTTTGTCTGGCTTCACCTAACTGCAATTTAAAGAGCTGAGCTTTTAATTCTTCCAGCTCTGTTTGTTTAATCTTAGATTTTTCAAGAGCCCTGGTCATGTGATGTATCAAATGTCTCTCCCAGATTTGTGTTTCACTTCCTGGTATGTCAGGATTGTCTTTTAAGGCTGCTTTCACACTCTCAGTGGTCCCATCCAGTACTGCTACTCTAAACATTTCCTCATGTACCTTTTCTGAGTGTGGGTGCACACCTGTATGGGCCTCCCATTCCTCCTTACACCTCATCAGAAAAGCTGCTGGGTTCTCTCCTACTTTAGGTGAAAATCGAACATTATGGAGAGCCCCAAGGGGTGCAGGAAACAACTTCCTTATTGCGTTTCCCCATTTAGTGGATACTGAACTATACCTCACATCAGATCTGGAATTTATGGTTCCTGCAGCTGTCTCAATTTCTATCAATTGTCCGGCCGTAATTACTTGTCCTAATAAGGCTCTCATATCCCCAAGGGCCAGTTTGTGACCCTGGGTTAAAGTGAGCATTTTATTCAACCATTTGCCACCTCCTCAGTGATGTGTGGTAATTTGTTTAAAATAGCACCCATATCTGTGAAGGACCAAGCCTGATATTCCTCCTGACCATTTCTAACCACTAGAGGGAAGTTGGTTACTGGTCCCTCTCTGGACACCTGCTGTTGTCTATTCTTGCTCCTTGTATAATATTCTGACCTAAGTGGTCCCTGTACTTGCATTTTTCCTTCTATTATTATCTCCAGTTCCTGTGTATCATGATCTCCTTCTCTGTCCCTAACTGTTCTCTCTCCTCCTCTCTTTCCTGTATCATACTTTCCATATTCATTGGTTGTGGACCCTAGATACCCCCTGTCTCGTTCCCCAAGGTCTGATCCTGTCTTCCAATTTTTTCTTAGCTGACCACGTACATCTGTTCAATAACTCATCAGATTCCTCATGAATCCACTCTCTCCCATATTATCTGCCTTACTTCCTTGTTTATTGGCTTTGTCACTTCCCTCTCCTGATAACTGTGTTCTGACATCACACTATTTCCTCCATCTGCTCCATCTAGTACTTCCTCACCTAGTTCTGGAGAATCCTCTCTGTCTCCCTTTTTCTGACTTCTAAGTGTCCTCCTTTCACCTGCCATTGTCTTGCTCCTCCACCCTTAGTAACATCCAGCATTCCTCCATCTACATCATATACTGGAACCTGACAGTGAACTCCTCCTCCTGATAGAGTGGTGGCGCTGTAGGTAAAACTGTATATATTGACTTACACTCTGTCTGTTTTCTGCTTTCCTCTGCAGATATTTTGTTCTGCTTTTGCGCCGTCTTCCTCTTTTCTAAATTATCTAGAGCTGCAGCTGCTAAGGTCAAATTATGCCACTTAGCAAAATTGTTCTGCAGTGTCTCTTCCTCATTCTTCCACTTTCTTTTTTTTAACACTCCTTTTTTCTCTTGCTGCCTGTGCGCATTCAATTTGTCATGACTGACTTTCTCTGTTTTTTTAAAAGAACCGACAAATCTATTTTACTACTATCCTCTAAATTATTTATCTTTTGAACTCCTCATACAGAATGTTAATTTCTTTTATCTTTTATCCCTCCTTTTTGATTCAATTCCACTTATCACTTGTGCTGAAATATCTTCCCACTGGGTTTTAATGGACCATATTTCTCACACTCTATATCAAATTCTCCATTCTGACTCCCTTGTATAGTATTCTGTTGATTTTATATATTTTTATTTATTTTTATAGTTCCGTATGTGACTGATGTGGGTGTTTTCTCTATGTGGGCTCTCACAAGTTTCCCTGATCGCCCCTAGAACACCTTCTTTTAGTGGGCACTTTCCTATGTGGGTTCTCACCTCGTCCCCAGCGGATATACCACCAAGGTTACTCGGATCACCCGTAATTTTAGTGCCTTCTTTTAACCAGTCACACACAGCACCCTCCCTGTCATATAATATTTCTTTCTTTGTATATAACAATTTATCCTTTTATTTTTATTATTACTTTATCACTTTATTACTTTTATTATATCTATATAATTAATTTAAATGTTTTATTTATTATATTATTTATTATATATCTATTATATTATTTATTTATCTCTTTTTTTAAATCCTTCCTAACTTCTTTTTCTAAACTTTCACCTTCCTCCTATAATCTTTTATTCGACTATACTCACGCACACACTTTTTATCATATTTTATCTTTTTCTATTTTTTAGTTTGTACTACTGTACTTTTCTGAATGCGGTCTTCAGGGGTCGGACCGTGTGGTAGATTTCTCACCCCACTCCCCTGGGATCTTCCCCCAGGTACCTTTATTCACTCGTCAGTGACATGGGCCCCTAGGCCTCTGGTCCTGGCCCAAATCTTTGTGTCCCAGACACGCGTCCCTGACGCAATTACTTTGTGTCCCAGACACTGCGTCCCTGACGCTATTTTTATATTTTATACTTTCTTCATATGACTTATCCACACATAACAAAATGTTTCAATCACTTCACCACTCTTGACATCATAATTTAGAAAATAGCCAATTGCAGACTTTGATATAGAAAACAGGTGTCTGCTTACCTTTCTTTTTGGTTCAGGCCGGCCTGATGTCAAGAGAAGATCAGAGATTGTCCACTCCTCCTCGGACTCCCCTCACACGATCGGGTCACCAATTGTTGGACTCGCATCAATTCCTCGAGTCCGCGTGTTCGTTGAATGAGGAGAGCAGGAACAAAATATAGTTTAACTCTTTTAATGAATAAGTAAGTCAGATGAAGATAGCATACAGAGCTCTGGGTCAGAACTGTCCCTGATTTACACAATCCTATGCAAGGTTTGTTCAGGAAGTCTGCAACAAACTTGCCTTTCCCTGACCCAATATTTATACACAAAAAAATACATAAGTTGTCTTTCTTTGGGAGTCAGATGATTTTCTGGTCAGCTGTGCTTCGTTCGCAACATCACCCCTCCAATTTCCTGGACAAAAGACTGCTTCTTTGTTAACACATACACAAGCACTCTAAGAGCACAGCAAAATGCATAGCAAAACACTTTCTCATATGGATCTGTTATACCTACCACAACCTCTGGCTGTTGCTCTGGTGACTCTTATGTCCAACAGAAAGTACACATAGTCTTAAAGCAAAATCATTTCATAAGCTAACATTATCTTAAATTTACTATTGTTAATGATTTATTTCTACAAGCGTTGTTAGCAATAGTGCACAAACAAATATTTATTCTCAACAGTGGAAAACTATTAATTCAAGGGTAAGACTAGATGAGCTTTCTTGGTTAACTTCAAATTTAAGGACCTTTCAAGGACTTTCCAGGTCCAATACAAATTAAATCGTTTTGGAATAATTCCACATGAGTGCATTAAATAAAAGTCTGCATTTCCATTTATATCCTTACATAGGTATGATCTGACCAGAGAGCAGCTGACCCAGCTGAGAGAGAGGAATGTCATGGACAGCTTTTTCTACCTGTTTGGGAGTGTGAATTGAGTCTGGAATTGAGAGCACTATTTCAGATATTGACCTTAGTGTACTTAGGCAGCATATAGAATATTAATGATACAACCCCAAATCAGAAAAAGTTGGGACAGTATGGAAAACACACACAAAAAAGTGATTTCTAAATTTACTTCAACTTTGTAAATATGCATCCTTTCCTGTCATTCAGACCTGCAACACATTTCAAAAAAAGTTGGGACAGGAGCAATTTAGGTCTAGTAATGAGGTAAAATGGTTAAATAATGATGTGATTTGAAACAGGTAATGTCAACAGATGATTGTAATAATGATTTGGTACAAAAGCAGCATCTAAGAAAGGTCTAATCCTTTAGGAGCAAAGATGGGCCGAGGATCGCCAGTTTGCCAACAAATATGTGAGAAAATTATTGAAATGTTTAAAAACAATGTTCCTCAAAGAAAGATAGGAAGAGATTTGGATATTTCACATTCAACAGTGCATAATATTATTAAAAGATTCAAGGAATCTGGAGGAATTTCAGTGCGTAAAGGAAAAGGGCGCAAGCCTAAGCTGAACAACCGTGATCTCCGATCCCTCAGGCGGCACTGCATCAAGAATCGTCATTCATCTATAAGCGATATCACCACATGGGCTCAGGACTACTTTGGCAAACCTTTGTCAAGTACCACAATACGTAGTTACATCCACAAATGCCAGTTAAAACTGTACTGTGCCAAAAGGAAGCCCTATGTTAACAGTGTCCAGAAGTGCCGTCGACTTCTCTGGGCTCGGAGGCATCTGGGATGGACCATCACACAGTGGAAACGTGTACTGTGGTCAGATGAATCAGTATTTCAGGTATTTTTTTGGGAGGAATGGACGCCGTGTGCTCCGGACCAAAGAAGAAAAGGATCTTCCAGACTGTTACCAGCAACAAGTCCAAAAGCCAGGGTCTGTCATGGTATGGGGTTGTGTCAGTGCCCTTGGCAAAGGTAACTTGCACTTCTGTGAAGGCACCATTAATGCTGAAAAGTACATAGAGATTTTGGAGCATAATATGCTGCCTTCAAGAAGACATCTTTTCCAGGGACGTCCATGCATATTTCAACAAGACAATGCAAAACCACATTCTGCACACATTACAAAGTCCTGGCTGAGGAGGACGAGGGTACGGGTACTTGACTGGCCTGCCTGCAGTCCTGACCTGTCTCCAATAGAGAATGTGCGGTGCATTTTGAAGCGCAAAATGCGACAAACTGTTGCCCACCTTAAGACTTGTTTGCAGGAAGAATGGGACAAAATTACACCTGAAACACTTTATCACTTGGTGTCTTCAGTCCCTAAACGTCTTTTAAGTGTTGTGAAAAGGAATGGCAACATTACAAAGTGGTAAATGCTTTACTGTCCCAACTTTTTTTTTAAATGTGTTGAAGGTCTGAATGACAGGAAAGGATGCATATTTACAAATGACATGAAGTTGACTGGACAAAACATGAAATATTTTTGTTCATATTGTCTGCAATGAAATACAAGTCAAAGTAAATTTAGAAATCACTTCTTTTTTTTTTTTTTTTTTGCGTTTTCCATACTGTCCCAACTTGGGGTTGTATCTTATCATGTGTCATTTTAATGTCAAGTGTGGTTATACTGATGATGCTGACATGATTTAATTGCATTGTAGGAAGTCTCAAAAGTAGATGACTCTCTATTCAAAGATGGCGTGTCTGGGAGCGACTGGTAGCAGTTGACCTGGTTGGCATCTTGATGTGCAATCAGGAGGAGGCTATATAATGTTAGAGGACCAAATCATCTTTGGTGTGTATTTCAGTGACATTGGTATATCAGTCATATCATGCACACAAAAATACATGTCAGTTTCTACAAATCCTTCTCTCTTTTTTGTTGTAGGCAGTGGCACATTGATTCAAACCACAAATTAAAAGATGGAGATTTGTGTTCCATGGGTGCATTGATGGCTATATCCAGACTGTTATTTACCTTGAGTGCTGTACAAACAACAGAGCATATACAGTACTTACTGTACCTTTTTCAAAAAGGGGAGATTTGGTTTGCCTTACAGAGTCAGAGGAGATAAAGGTGGTGAGAACATTGAAGTTGCCACAGTCAGAGTAGTGAAAGAGTAGTGATAAACAATCAGAGTAGTGAAAGAGGGAGTTTTAAAGTGTTCATAATCAGGGAATCGAATGCCTTTTGTCTATAAGCAACTTTTCCAGGATATGGAACACTCTAAAATCTTGGATTCCACAAGTCCACTTATGGGCTTTACATTTCATGTACCTTGGGCGGATACAGCAATCAGTGAGAGAATTTTACCAGCACTTTATGTTCAGGTCAATTCATGTGGTACACGAGTATGTCCTTGCAGCCAAATCTGGAGCTTCTCACACAGGAAGAAACGGATTGACTATGATGGCCCTGTAGTTCGGAGCATAATGAGCAAATAATAGTTCCAGAAAGTAACTTCACATTAAATCCTGACAATGTTACCTGTTTACAAGTAACACACTTACTGATGATGGCAACCATGGCATCTTTTCTATTACAATCGCTATCATTTTGTAAGAGATTTTATTTCAGTTTGCAACTACAGAACGTCTTCTTAAATTAGTTTTGAGATTATTTCATCTTGTATTTAAAGAATGTGCTCTCTTGCGCACTATCGCTCTCTCTCGGACACACTCGGTCTCTCTAAAGAGTCAAGTTGATAGGTTTCTATCATCCACTGCTGCATTCTCCATGTCATCCTCGCTGTCATCTTCTCCATGGCTTCCTTCTCCTCCAGGAGATCCTCCCATCACGCAAATGTCGTGGAGGATGCAACACTGTCGCTCTCTCTCAGACACGCTCGGGCCGATTCTCAATACCAAGTATGCAAGGTTTGGACTTGCGTCCTTGGTAGATCAGACTTGCCAAGTTTGACTCATGAGAACGAACTCCCGAGGACGGGAGGACACAAGTCCGGTGATTCTGCAAATGGAACAGCAGCGTTCCGCATTATTCAATGTAATTTCCCCTGAAACAGCTCCAGCTGTTAGCAGGTCCTCCCCTTTTTTTTAAACAGCCAATAGCATTTCATTAATACCACAGTTTGACTAGAGCCTTTCAGTTTGGTAAATCCAGTTTCCTCTAACCGTTTATCATCATAATCTCCTCCATATTGCTTTAAAATACAGCATTCTGTGCAGAATTCAAATGGGTCCGATATGTTTTGTTGTCTGTGCCGACTCACGCATATGATCCGCTCAGCGCTCGTGACCAGAGCCGTGTGTGCGTGCGCTGCTGCGGTGCGTGAAACTAATGTGAAACCAGACTTCATTCGCCTCGACTGAAAGCATATTCAAACTGAATCGTTTTCTATCGCAACTATAGCGTGCTATGTGCTTTTCACCATGTAGAAATCAGTAAATGAGTGAACAACTGACCAATTTCAGCCACAGCTTCAGCGTCTATTTATAATGTAGGGGGCGGGACCTTCAGATTCTAGAGAGCATTTGATTGGACAGAAGATTTGATGAGTAGGTGAAGTGCGATAATGTCATCAAAATCTGTGATTCATTTTAACAGAAGTGAGACTGTAAATGCAAATTTTGTCATTGTTTTGGAAGATACCAGCTTATTCATAACCTTAAGGCTAACCATCTTGTTGCGTAGTTGGGTGCCAGAATAGACAGAGTACAGGCTCCAATTACAGATTTTATTGCATAACTGTTACTGCCAGACAACAACAAAAACGACGACAGATGTGGTTAAACGCAATCAAACAAGCTGACTGGACAGAAACAATCATCAAAATGCTAGCGTTTTCAGCGCACACTTCATATCATCTGTGTCTGGAATTTTTATTTCTAAAACATTCACGTCTTACTTTAAAATTGTACGGTTTCTGGGAAGCAGCCGATTCAGTTTTGGAACTAAACTGAGGGCAAAATAATACATATGAAATAATACCTGTCTGGGGACATTTGGAGGTGCAGGAGTAGTAGGTTGTGTTATTAGGTCCAATAACTGTTGTAGTTGGGAAAACTGTTCTTCTCCATTTCTGTCTGTGTTGTTGACTGTGTCAGTCATCAGTGCTTGAACCCTGGGATGATGCATGATGGGGGTTTGGCTGTCAGCTCTGTGAACTGTTATGTGGAAGTGCTGGGGATGATTAGGAGGCCATGATAGACCAATAGGCAAATTTGGCCAGGGTGCTGTATATGTTATACAGAGAAAATTTCTGGGAACTGGAGAGAGCTTCACCAGCCTGGCCTTCCAGTACCGTCTAGGGATAAGCACCGTTGCGGAGTCTGTTCACTTGAGCAATTCCGCAGCAAATGATGGCATCACAGTTCCCTGGACCAACAGAGGACATGTGGAGAGACATAGCTTCCTAATTTGGGGAAAAATGGAACTTCCCAAACTGCCTAGGTGCTATTGATGGGTCACATGGTACCATTGTGTCACCGGCACATTCCGGTAGCTTGTGTTTTAATTACAAGAGTGCAATAACACTACTTGAGGAAAACAAAATCAAGAGCTTTGTGATCACATAAAGCAAATACACATGTCAGCATCATCTGCCACAAAGAGAAGTGAAATATCATCTCAGGACATGCTAACCCAGATAGATGAAGCTATGCATAAGGCATCATGTGCAGGCTTAAGGCCAATTTATACTTCTGTGCCGAGTGCGCGCAGTTGGTACGGCGTAGCCTACGCATAGGCGCGTTATATACGGCATACCCTGACTCGCACCACCCAAAATTTTTAGCTACACTTTGCAATGCCGTAGACCGCAAAATCTGTGATTGGTCAGCTTGGTAGCATTGCATTGCCGGCATGTTCTTCTGGGCCACCCGGCAATTTTTTTTTCAGAAGTTTAGAGAAGAATATGCGAACATGGACCAAGTGACTGAGTGAATGATTGAAGAGGTGTGGAAATACAGTCATTTGTATGACTCCTCTTCAGCCGAATGCAAAGTATGTCAGATTGCGGTGAATTAGTGGTGAGAGATTTCTTCCAACGTTGGTTACGAGGTAGCGGAATGTATGAAGCGATGAAAGAGCTTCAGAGACAAATACGTTCGCCTCCGTAAAAAACAGATTTTATATATCTTTTAAGAGTAAATAAATTGTAAATAAAATACCTTTTATATTTATTACACATTAGCACTCACCCTCCATGAAAAGCACTCTCTGCTAAAGAGAAAAACTTCAGGTAATCATTTTAGTGCTGAAATATCTGATATACATAAAATGTACATACATTACCCATCATAAACATCTTAAAGATAATTCATGAATGATACTTATGATAAATAAACTTCATAATAAAGGTTTATTGTATGCTAAATGAGCAAATCCTTTGAAACAAGTAAAAAAAATTGACAAAATAATGCATTTCATATATGTCTATACTATATGTGTGCTATATTAATCTGTGTCTATTCTATTTACAGATCTATATTGAGTTGTTCTCTCGTGGCCCAACGAAAGGTTGTCAAAAACACTTTAAAATGACTTACCATCTGCACCAATGGTGCGTTCAAGTCCTCCTGGGATGTTCGTACATGAGGTGAGAGGTCGTGTTTATGACATCAATGTGTGTTCAAGTCTCTTTGGTCGGAGCAATGGTGGTGTACATTCTTTTAATGAATTTCATGAAGATGCAGCAAGGTTTGTTAACTCTGCATATAGAAAATGAAGAACAAAGAATGTACATCAGGTGAGTTTTAATCTTGTACATTTTTTATTAATTTATGAAGCCACTGTATCGTTATATATTAGGCTAATTGTTATACTACAATGCTAGCTTATTTTGTTGTAAATGACAAAGCCTGACAGTGTCACTGTTAAATACCCGTTATATTCAACTACAGACGTTGCATCCATTGATTCTGCCATTTTTCTCACTGACACGCCATATAAGTGATCAAGGGCTAAGGAAGTTCCAGTTCAATCCATTGCAAATGTTCCGCCAGTAGTGGGAACTCATGCAACGTAAGCAATGACCCACATCCGAATGAACGAGACGGAGGGAAGTTAGCAAGTGAAGGACATAATAAAAACGAAATGGAATGCAGCACCAGGGCTCTCCTCTTATTTATTTGCCTTACGAGAGCAATGTTTTGCTGACCTCAAAAGACGTGGAAAGCAAAACATTGAATCTGCATCCATTGCGTTCATTGCATATTGTGCCGTTTTACTTCCTTTTCGGGGTCAGAGCGTCTTGGGTTCTTTCGCCAGTGTATAGTGTAAATGCAAATATCGGATACGGGTTGCCTTTAAAAGATGGTGTAAGCGGGTCGTCAAAAATCGGATATAGTCACCAAATCAGAATTTTGCATTAAGCGTGAATGCAGACTTAGGCCCTGATCAGACAGAACACATGTTTTTGCAGTGAGATGCGCCTTTTTAAAATAGTTTTCTGTTGGCAGTGAGCATTATGCGTGTTGTTTATGCACCAAGAGCGTTTTTCTTGAAGCGTTCTCTGCGCATGAAGTAAAAAAATTAATAAATAAAATCAACTCAGCACCTGACGTCATCACGTTTTTTCCCCATTGTCCAAACGAATGAATGGAGAGGAGGGCCTTCCGTTGTGGTGACGGTTATCTTGATTAGACTGACAGCAGCTGATTCGGGGGTTGTCTAGCAACATTAAAAAACCTGCAGCGCACTGCTATTTTCTAAATTAAAAAACGTCAACCAAAAAAGGCAGTGTGGTGCGCCTTGCGTTTTTCAAACCTGAAAACGCATTCTGTCTGATCGGGGCCCTTAGTTCTTAAAAAAAAACATTTTTCCTCTTTCCCCCCACAGGTTTTTTAGAAGAATTATTATTATTATTATAAAAATTATTATTTTCTGTGATGTTACCTATAGATAAGTCTTCATGAAAACTACTGACCCTTTGCTCAAGGATGTTTCTTTCAAGAATCTTAATTTCTTCTTTTGGGCTTCCGATGCTTTGCGCAGTGTATTGTTGGCAAAAGGACATTACATGGAATTTTCCAATGTCCCACCATTGACTTTTTGACCATTGAAATTTTTCTCTTTCCAAGAATGCCAAAAGAGATTAAAAGATTGAAGAAAATTGAGATCTTGTAAAAGTCTATTATTGAAATGGCAATGTGATAGAAGATATAACAGACAGACATTGAAAAATAATGGTGATCAGACAAAAAAGAGGGAGAAATACAGCTATTAAAAATATTTTTCAGACATAGAAATGGTCCAGTCTGGCTCCAGACAATTAATTATTAGAAATTATTAGAATTTCATTTTAAACTAAGTTTATTGCCTGATTCCAGGAAATGCCTCCCTTAATAAATCAATAAAGTCATGGTGATTAATCAAGATTCTTAAAAATCCCAGCAGATAATGGATGGGGTTCATCATGATTTCTGTCTAAATCTGGTTTGTTGTACAATTAAAATCACTCCTCTTTGGGTGGAATAAGTTATTGATGTCAATTAATCATTAATCAAAATCTTTTTAATTAACACCCAAAGCACTGCTGAGAGTGTACCCTCAATTGTGTGTACACTTGACAAAGAATCACAAGTTTTTCACGGCCAACCTGGAAGACTTTGGGGTCGAAAGTCAGAAGAAATGACAACTGGAAAATTGACTAAGTGTCTTGAATGTAGCATTAGTTGTAAGGATGAGGCATAACATATCTGCAGACAGAAAGACAGATAGCTCAGTATGTCAACCTTAATGGGAGGAGCAAAGCACTACAGCAAATACATTAAACTAGACTTGAATTTAAACCACTTTTTCATGTCCGATAACACAAACTTGACTATCTGCAGAAACAGATACAATGCCATCTTTTTCTCATCATTAGAATGGATACAATTCCAGTATGTAAATATACTTTTAAATATAAACAAAAATATTTGGTTAAACTTTTCCAAGTTATTGCAGTAGCTACCACACCTTAAAAATTAAAACACCTTAAAACCATTGACTTCTGTTTTTCCAGTCCTTTTGTGACTTCCAGTAAGTGAGTTCACTTTAACATGAGGGGCAAATTATTCTTTAGAAAAAGTAGCATTTCAGCCTTCTCAGCTGTCTGCTCCTCCTTACATCAATAATAATGGAGGCTGTGCGAAGAGTCTCTTGCTGTAATGAGCCAGAGAAAGCAGGTAAAGTCAAGGGAGGCATGGTAGGCAAGGATCTAAGGGAGGGATGGTGGGCCAGGTCCGTGGAGAGGAAGAAGGCCAGGCGACAGAGGCAAAGTGGGTGGTCATGGCAGAGCAGGTACAGCAGACGGACAGGGCGTAGCGGGCTGTGCAGGTGTCCATGACAAGACTCTGGCGTGGTGGCCATGATGGCTGGAGACTCTGGCATGGCGGCCATGATGGCTGGGTACTCTGTAGGGGTGTGCCAAAAAATCGATTCACAGAAGAATCTAGATTCTCATTTGCAACGATTCAGAATCGATCTGAAATGTCCAAGAATCGATTTAATAAATTAATAAAATCAGCTGGCTGTTCGCCTCCATTTTCTAACTAGCCTATACGCAACGTCCAGACGTCACCACGCAGCCAGTTTTTGAACGCCAGCAGCAAATCACTAAAACAGAGAGAGATCCAACCAGCCCCGTCTTCACTTAAAGCTTAAGTTTGGCGTCATTTAGGTTTTTACCGAATGCCTGGAAGCACTGCGCTGGACATGACACACACAGTGTGCAAGCTTTGCAAAATGAAGACCAAGTACTTCGCAGCACAACAAATGCACGGGCTCATATTACTAGACTGAATAGTCTATTCTTCTCCCAGTTCAGCAGCGGTCACTTTCAAATATTTCGTGAGACGAAGATACATTTATGTGACGTAAATCCGACAGATCCGATTCTATGAGGCACAAACTAACGTGGCGCCGCCCAACGCGCAGTATAGATCAACTAACACACATTTACTCACACATATTTGAAAATCAGAATATCAGATAGTTCGTGACATTGTTAGCATGTTTGTGAATATTTTGGATAAAAACGAAATAAACCCCATACAGCTGAGCTGTCATACAGCGCAGTTGCGGCTGCTGTGTGTCACGTGAGAAGCATGACGCGACTCCATGGAAACAATAAGGCCATGCGTTCTAAAATATTTAGCCTGAGAATATGGTCATGTTTCTGCAAAATAAATCAAAAGCTTGAAGCTGTTTTTTTAGCAGACCAAGAATACAGACTACTGCTGTTATTACTGTAACAGTTATTTAGAGCTAAATTAGGCCTGTTGGGTTAGCTGGCTTTAGTTTTACTGTGAATTTGTTAAGTAAATTGTGTTTTGGATTTAATTATATATTTAAGTATACTTTAAACTTCTTATAAACTGTTCAATTTAAATAACTAAATCAAAATTAAATAAAAAGCAATTCTTTAATCTCATCCACCTCATTTTGTGCCTCTTTTTTAAAAAGTATTGGTTCAGGCACCGGAACCGTTTTAAAAGTATCGGTTTGGCACGGGTATCGAATGAAAACCAAACGATACCCATCCCTAGTTCTACGTGATATTTGTGGTAAACTGGAACTTTCCTGGGAAATGCATCTATTTTCAACCATTTTGTATTTTGAAGGAGCGCTTTATTTTTGTTCCAACTTATTTTACAGCTAGCTACTAATGAGTAGCAATTGAGAACCAGACAATGTTTTTGATAAAAGGCACTTTCCTGAGAATTGAACTTAATAAATGTGAAAAAGACACTTTAATCTCTTCGTTTGTCATTCTGTATAGCAAAGCAGGTGAGAGTAGATCATGATCAGAAACCTGATTAGAAATCATAATGGATAAAATCGAATCGTTTGGAATCGAAAATCTTTTTGAATCGAAAAACGATTATGAATCGAATCGTGGCCTCAAGAATCGGAATCGAATTGAATCGTGAGATGCTAGAAAATTCCCACCCCTAGTACTTTGGCATGGCGGCCATGATGGCTGGAGACTCTGGCAAAATTTGTGCAAAATGTAGTAAACTTGTCCACGATGCAGGATCACAGAAGGAAACGATGACAATAAAGACCATTAACCGAAGTGAATGAAAGGTAGGATAATAATCAGCAATATGTGTTCACATATGGCTTTATTTGAACATTTGGCATACTGTAAAAAATAAGTTATAACTACGCTCTAGTGACATCATGTCACAATTACGTAAAATAACTGCTGAATTGTTTTATTTTTTACTGTTCAAAAGAACCTTTTGCAGAAATTAAAAGGACTTTCAATCATTAGACAAATGAATGCTCAACTCTGTAGAACTGAAAAGGGCTTTTAAAGAGGAGTCGATTCCCCTTGATGGAAAAGATTCCAAATGTTGGAATCAACGAATCGATTATTTTTGGAATCGGTTCCCAGCCCTAATCACAATTAAATGGCCTTCTTCCAGTGTGAATGCAAAGGTGATTTCTGAAATAACACCCTTTACTAAACCTCTTATCACAATCAGAACACTGCAGTTTCTTTCAAGAATGAGTTTGCAAATGACATGTGACATTTTTACATGTGAAGCTCTTCTCACACTGAAGACACGAGAAACGCCTCTCTCAAGTGTGAAGTCTCATGTGACTCTTGAGGTTTCCTTTAACCGTGAAACTCTTTCCACACTGAGAGCAGGCGAACGGCTTCTCTCCAGTGTGAATTCTCATGTGAGTTTTAAGATTTCCTTTTTCTGAGAAGCTCTTCCCACAGTGTTTGCAGGTGAAAGGCTTCTCTCCAGTGTGATTTCTCATGTGGGCTTCAAGAGAAGCTTTATATGCAAAACTCTGTCGACACCGAGGGCATCCGTAAGGCTTCTCTCCAGTGTGAACACTCATGTGGGAATTAAGGGTTACTTTATATCTGAAACTTTTTCCACACTCAAAGCATGTATGAGGTGTCTCTCCAGTGTGAAGTTTCATGTGAGTTTTAAGATTTCCTTTTTCTGAGAAGCTCTTCCCACAGTGTTTGCAGGTGAAAGGCTTCTCTCTAGTGTGACTTCTCAGATGGGCTTCAAGAGATGCTTTATATGCAAAACTCTGTTGACACCGAGGGCATCCGTAAGGCTTCTCTCCAGTGTGAACACTCATGTGGGCATCAAAGGTGACTTTATATCTGAAACTTTTTCCACACTCAGAGCATATGTAAGGTTTTTCTTCAGTGTGAAGTTTCATGTGAGTTTTAAGATTTCCTTTTTCTGAGAAGCTCTTTCCACAGAGTATGCATGTGAAAGGCTTCTCTCCAGAATGAATTTTCATGTGACTCTCAAGGTTTTTATTTAATCGGAAACTCTTTCCACACTGCTGGCATTTGAAAGGCTTCTTTCCGGAGTGAATTGCTACATGCATGTTAAGACGATTTATGTCTATGAAACTTTTTCCACATTGATGACATATAAAAGAGCCCTCTTTTGAGTGAATCCTCATGTGCTGATTTAGGGTTACTTTACGGATGAAACTCTTTCCACACTGATCACATGAGAATGGTTTCTCTCCAGTGTGAATGTTCATATGATACCCAAGATTTAGTTTTGTTGTGAAGCTCTTTCCACATTGTTTGCAGTTGTAAGGCTTCTCTCCGGTGTGAATTTTCATGTGCTTTTTAAGGGCTTCTTTTCGAGTGAACTTGTTTCCACACTGTTGGCAGGTGAACAAGTTCTCTCCAGTGTGAATTCTCATGTGGAATTTAAGATGTCCTTTTTGAGTGAAACTCTTTCCACACTGTTGACAGGTGAATGAGCTCTCTTCAGTGTGAATTCCCATGTGGGCGTTAAGGTGTCCTTTCTGAGTGAAACTCTTCCTACACTGCTGGCAGGTGAAAGGCTTCTCTCCAGTGTGAACCCTAATATGGACTTTAAGGTTTTGTCTTTTATTGAAACTCTTTGCACACTGAGGGCAGGTGTAATAAATCTTCAGAGTGTTTTTTTGTGAGGACATCTCTTCAGTCTGTGTGAATTTTATTCCAGTCATGAAATCATTTAGATTCTTATATAGCTTTTTCTCTTCCATTTCATTCAGTTCTTGGCTCTTCTCTTTCAGCGTCATCAGGTCTAAAAAAATAAATAAAAAATAAACAAAAAAACAGACAAAGCAATAGACATTAAACAAGCACCATGTAAGTTAGATCATATAAGCACTAAGCTACAGTAGAGAGGTGTTTCAGTTTCACTTTATACACTTCTCAAAAAAATTAAAGGAACACTTTTTAATCAGAGAATAGCATCAAGTCAGTTAAAAGGTATCAGGATGAAATCCTTGGACCCATTGTCAGACCCTACGCTGGTGCAGTGGGTCCTGGGTTCCTCCTGGTGCACAACAATCCCTGGCCTCATGTGGCGAGAGTATGCAAGCAGTTCCTGGAGGATGAAGGAATTGATAACATTGAATGGCCACCACGCTCACCTGACCTAAACCTAAAAGAACACCTCTGGGACATTGTGTTCCTGTCCATCCGACTGCGCTAGGTTGCACCTCAGACTGTCCAGGAGCTCAGTGATGCCCTGGTCCAGATCTGAGAGGAAATACCCCAGGACACCATTTCTTGTCTCATTAGGAGCGTGCCCCAACGTTGTCAGGCATGCATACAAGCATGTGGGGGCCATACAAACTACTGAGTACCATTTTGAGTTGCTGCAATGAAATTTCAGCAAAATGGACTAGCCTGCATCATAATTTTTTCACTTTGTTTTTCAGGGTGTTTTGAATTCAGTCCTCTGTAGGTTGATCATTTTCATTTCCATCAAACGATGTGGCATACTTTCGTTCACAACACCTTACCTAGTCCATATTAGTATACAGGTCCTTCTAAAAAATTAGCATAATGTGATGAAGTTCATTATTTTCCATAATGTAAAGATAAAAATTAAACTTTCATATAGTTTAGATTCATTGCACACCAACTGAAATATTTCAGGTCTTTTATTGTTTTAATACTGATGATTTTGGCATACAGCTCAAAAAATAAGCATATCATGAAAAGGTTCTCTAAACGAGCTATTAACCTAATCATCTGAATCAACTAATTAACTCTAAACACCTGCAAAAGATTCCTGAGGCTTTTAAAAACTCCCAGCCTGGTTCATTACTCAAAACCGCAATCATGGGTAAGACTGCCGACCTGACTGCTGTCCAGAAGGCCATCATTGACACCCTCAAGCGAGAGGGTAAGACACAGAAAGAAATTTCTGAATGAATAGGCTGTTCCCAGAGTGCTGTATCAAGGCACCTCAGTGGGAAGTCTGTGGGAAGGAAAAAGTGTGGCAAAAAATGCTGCACAACCTAGAAGAGGTGACCGGACCCTGAGGAAGATTGTGGAGAAGGACCGATTCCAGACCTTGGGGGACCTGCGGAAGCAGTGGACTGAGTCTGGAGTAGAAACATCCAGAGCCACCGTGCACAGGCGTGTGCAGGAAATGGGCTACAGGTGCCGCATTCCCCAGGTCAAGCCACTTTTGAACCAGAAACAGCGGCAGAAGCGCCTGACCTGGGCTACAGAGAAGCAGCACTGGACTGTCGCTCAAATTTTGCATGTCATTCGGAAATCAAGGTGCCAGAGTCTGGAGGAAGACTGGGGAGAAGGAAATGCCAAAATGCCTGAAGTCCAGTGTCAAGTACCCACAGTCAGTGATGGTCTGGGGTGCCATGTCAGCTGCTGGTGTTGGTCCACTGTGTTTTATCAAGGGCAGGGTCAATGCAGCTAACTATCAGGAGATTTTGGAGCACTTCATGCTTCCATCTGCTGAAAAGCTTTATGGAGATGAAGACTTCGTTTTTCAGCATGACCTGGCACCTGCTTACAGTGTCAAAACGACTGGTAAATGGTTTACTGACCATGGTATTACTGTGCACAATTGGCCTGCCAACTCTCCTGACCTGAACCCCATAGAGAATCTGTGGGATATTGTGAAGAGAAAGTTGAGAGACGCAAGACCCAACACTCTGGATGAGCTTAAGGCCGCTATCGAAGCATCCTGGGCCTCCATAACACCTCAGCAGTGCCACAGGCTGATTGCCTCCATGCCACGCCGCATTGAAGCAGTCATTTCTGCAAAAGGATTCCCGACCAAGTATTGAGTGCATAACTGAACATAATTATTTGAAGGTTGACTTTTTTGTATTAAAAACACTTTTCTTTTATTGGTTGGGTGAAATATGCTAATTTTTTGAGATTGGAATTTTGGATTTTCATGAGCTGTATGCCAAATTCATCAGTATTAAAACAATAAAAGACCTGAAATATTTCAGTTGGCATGCAATGAATCTAAAATATATGAAAGTTTAATTTTTAACATTACATTATGGAAAATAATGAACTTTATCACAATATGCAATTTTTTTGAGAAGGACCTGTAGATATCCAGCATGATTTTTTTCCCACATTGAGATCTGAGGTGTTTTCAAAGTGTTCCTTTATTTATTTTTTGAGCACTGTATTAATGTGCCATGGTTACAGTGTAGTTACACAAATAGGTACTTATTATTATAAATTAACAACATACTATAATGGTTAGGTTTAGGCAAGTTGCTTGTGATTATGCATAATTTACTGTTATCAATATAGGAAGTGCATGGAACAACAATGAATAGTATAACAATGGTGTAGCAAGGACATGGTCTAATATAGTGTTACCAGAGTTTTCTGTAATCTCTGAATGTCTTCTCAATATTGTTAACTATTTCCTTTCTTTTGGACACTTTCAAGTGTCTGTCAAGCAAATCCCTTATCAAACACAGCTTGAGTCAGGTCTGCTTTTGGCATCTGATGGCAGCTACATCTTTCTTCAACGGCTTTTAAATCAGGGGCGTCCAACCCTGCTCCTGGAGGGCTACTGTCCTGCAGATTTCAGTTCCAACAGACCTGTCTGTAATTATCAAGCTTGAACACCATGATTAGCTGGTTTAGGTGGGTTTGATTCTGGTTGGAGCTCAAATCTGCAGGGTGGTAGCCCTCCAGGACCAGGGTTGGACGCCCTTGTTTTAAATCTTTCGACACTTTAGACTCCGGTCTTGGAGAGCCATAGTCCGCCAGAGTTTAGCTTCAACCCTAATCAAACACACCTGAAAAAGTTAATCAAGGTCTGAAGGGTTACAAGGACGCTACAGGCAGGTGAGTTTTATCAGGGTTGGAGTTGAACTCTGCAGGACTGAGGCTCTCCAGGACGGAGTTTGCCAACCCCCGCTATAGACTATGACATTCTCTTTTTGTTGCCATTATTGAAAATGAAATTAGGGCTGCATCAACGAATTAATAAAAATCACACAAAAATGGAAATACGTACATCATTCACGATACAGTAGTGAATTTCTATGGTAAAAACTGCATCAAAATAGTGCAGGACATGAATATGAATGTGTCATGTAACAACCCTCTATGGAGAAACTGAAGCTTGAGTTGCTATTGACGAGTATATGTTTTAATTTACTCACAAGACTTTTTACAAGGAATGCAAATGGGAAATATATATTGACATGAATATGATATAGATTAAAACAAATATAAAAATTCAAATACTACTAAAGACAAGTAAACAACTGTAAATAACTGAAACAACAAGCAATAGCACAAATAAAAACACAAATAAGAAAAGCAATCAAACAACTTCCTCGTAATAATGAGAAACTCTCGTAATGACTAAATATCTCATAATAATGAGAAACGTGTCATTAGGATGCATTGTGCGCTTGCGCCACACAATAGCTACTGAGGTGCCGGTGTTGCTGATTCATGCATACAGTGGGCCTCCGTATGGAAGCCCATTTCCGGCACATAAGAAAAACATACTTAGTCATAATTATAAGATAAAGAAATTATGACATACTAAATCAAAATGATGACAAAGTCGAAATTATGCCCATTGATCTGCCGCAACCCGACACAGGATGAATTGTGAACACATTTAGGGAGTATTTTAACTGTGGTTTTAGCTTCTAATGATTAAATTATTGCCTTATTATCTTATCATCTGAATGGCATTGAATAGCCCATCTCTGAGCAAACGCGCTCTTGAGAGGATTTTAAGCAAGAACAAGCTTTGGTGCAGAAAGAACAGAACAGAGGTGGCTGCATGAGGTGGTAACATTCACTGGACAACTTCAAACCTCTGGCCAAAGTTATGATTATTGATAAGAATGCACAGACGCACGTACTCACACACAAAATGTTGGATGGATGGTGTTGTAACCGACAGCGAAACAGTTGCAACAGAAATATGATGTGATCGGGCAGCAGTTTTCATTCAACAGTAGCCTAAATATAGCTTATACTATATTAAAAAAAACATTGGATGTTTCAATAAATGGCGCACGTGACAAATTCAACCAGAGTAGCCTAGCCTTTTTAATCAATATCAGAATCAAAAGGAGCTTCATTGCCAAGTAGGTTATGTTTGCACACACAAAGAATTTGTTTTGGTGACAGAAGAAGCTTCAGTACACAGAGACAACAGTACATAGATAGTAAAATAAAAAAATAAAGAATACAAATAAATTAATAAAATAGCACATAATCTTGCTGCCCACCTCGCTTGAAGTGCTGGAAGTTGCATGTGCAAATTGTGCATGCGTGGATTAAGTCCTAATTACAAGAATTTTCTATTTTTTTCTCAAATGTGGCGAAAACGGGCATCCATAGTATTGTGACTGCATGTTGTTAAGCGTAATTTAATTACCTGTGACGTTGTTAAGCGTGGTTAATCGCTGCATCCCTACTCATGCCGTCACATGCATATGAGATGAAACACATTTCAATTAAGAGTCGGCGGTTTACTGTGAAACGGTTGCTCTGTCTGGATGTGCTTAGTAAGGATGCTTTATACATCCTATCACATATGCGCACTTCAATAAGCCCCAAAGAATGCAGGTTAATATGTTAACATGCCTGGAGAAAAAGGGGCAAAAATCTAGCCAAATCTAGAGTCAATCGGTTTATGGTTAAGATTGTGCATGTAAACGCGCACTCTTATTCCCTGAAAATGAAACAAAACTGTCCGAGCTTTTGGCATCTGTCGCTGCATTAACGGCGCATTCTCTCATGACGACGAGCTACCTCAACAAAAGCTGATAAAGGTTGCCTTATATCAGCTATCGTCATTTACTGGCTTAATACTTTTCTTGCGGTACATTACATCACTTTACATTAATGACAATCAATATCAATAATCAATATTGCTTGTTAAACACATTCTTTGCATTTAAAGTCTGTGTTTAAAGCTCCTTTTGATTATCACAGATGACTGATTTGTGCTGTGTTCGGACCTAAGACTTAATAGGACGATATAATTTTAGTGATATTATTATTATAATTATGGTTAATTAGCAATTGTATTGTTTTTAGTGTTATTAGTGTCATTAAATGTTTTGGTAATCAGCTATGGGAACAAAATCCTGACAAACATCTATGCCGTTTTCATCTTGGTTTGAACAACAAGAAAACAACAGTATAAGAATGATGCATCTCTTTTATAACACACTTTGACAACTTGCGAATAGACTATCTTGCAATTTAATTTTGATGTGGAATGTAGTTTTGTAGTCAGCCCAGTTTAAAACATTTTCATTGTTGAGTCCTCAATGTTGGCGATGTCACACGTGTGGTGATTTCGTTATGAAATGAGTGAAGGGAAATGAATTGTAGATTCGCTTTGCTCCGCAACACTGCGTTATGAATGCCCGAGCAGTCGTGCGCATTTACATTCTGTGAGTGAGATCCCACCCCCTATGGGCGGGTTGAAAACATGCGGAACTAACTCCTACTACTGGCCGTAGTCTCTAGCCTTTGGCCAAAAAGCCTCTGATTTATTCATCTTTTTTTCATGGTTTCTCAATAAAATGCATAAAAGTAGAATAGAATAGCGCAGTTCTAATAGGGGTAGTAATGCAGTGTTACAACATGCCCCAACCAGCACAAATGGGATTTAAAATTAGACAAATCTGATATATTAAATCTTATAGCTGTTATTTAACAGTTGAGACTCTCCAGGGAAACACATCTGTTCCTAAATTCTTTTTGGGTGGGCAAGGCCCCATATTATATAACTTTAATTAGAACATATGGCAGTCTTCAAAGAAATATAATAAATTCCTTTAGAGCTGGACATTTTAAACAAGATCAAATGACTTGAGTTCAGCTTTGAGAATGAAACCAACCTGTTTGTGTCTCAGTATCTTCTTGTTTCACTCTGATTGTTTCTTCAATCTTCATGTCTTCAGTCTCCTCTTTAATCAACGCCATCTTTATTATAGTGTCACGCGGATCTCAGTCGCTTCAACAGGAGTTTTTCTGTGTACGAAAACGCTCTGTCATGATTAAGATGAGAATAATAAACAGAAAAGTCAAATCCAAACTAAATCTCTGCGTGGGTCTCAAACGCCTCCCTAAATCAGTAGTCATTTGGTATTTAATAGAGATGTTGCAATATTCAAACCAAACCGAAAAACTGTAATACACCACCCATGATACGTACCAAGATACTCTCTTATTATTATTAAGATAAAAGTGAATCATAGCATTGTGTGGGTCCAAAACAGTGACATATCGTTACACCCCTAGTGCTTAAGTTTTTAAAAGCTCAGTTTTTCCATCAATACTTCAGTGACTGAATGTATGTTTACAACAAACTGATTAAACATACAGGGAGTGAAATGACATGCACGTTTTCTGTTACTTATCACTAAAACAACGTTCATTAATGTTAGACTTAGATTTATGCTGCATTTAATAACTCATTCATTTCAGTTAAAGCAAGTGGTGGATTTTGAAACACGCTTCATTAAGTATTAAGTGCTTTCGTTTCTGTCATTACTATCAAAACTACGAAAATTACTTGAATGGTTTGCACATTTTTAAATGAGTAAACGCACAAACCTTTCTTTAGCCAAATCATAACAGACGAAGTTGCGGCGCGGCTTTATGACGTCACGCCCCGACCAAAATAAAAGTCCCACTGGTGTCTAAAGTCACTAATAAAGTGTATATAAGTTTACAAAACAGTTAATAAAATAGAGATAGGGAGGAATTCAGATTTTATTTACTTTTGATATTCGTATTGTCAAATGATGAGCTGAAAATATTAATAATTACTAATGAAAATAAATGTGAGATTCCGTCTAAAAAACAAATCTGTAATGTTTAGGAGCAGGGACAATTGGGGTTGTTTTTCACAAATTAATTTTGATTTGGAAAGAATATTATACAAAACAAAGTTTTGACAATAAAATCTAAATCTTATACAGAAGTCACAAAGATTGAAATATAATGATAAATAGATTTGCATATATTTAAATGTTTTAAATATAAATAGAAGACAATATGTGTTATACTTATATGTTAATATATTTTGAAATATATTAAAATATTTGATTTTGGCATATGTATTTACATATATTTGTTTCCTTTATATGTAAATAAGTTTAGATATCAATTTAAGTAAATAAATTAATTTGTGCATATATACAATTAATGTTCCTTTTTTAGTATATTTTACATTTGTGCCTCCATATATGTAAATGTTTTCATTTTATATACATTTATTTATAAAATAATGTGATTTTTTTATTGATTTTAACAAAAAGTAAAAGTACAGAAAGCATATATAGTGACAAGTCTCCTGAGCTCTCATCAGCGTCGCCCTGGAAACCAACAAGGATCACCTGCCAGCACTCAGCACAGGCCGGACCGTCACAGCTGCAGGAGATCAACGCACCCCATAAAACACTGCACGGTGGAACACCAGTCTGAGCACTACACTCCATGCAACAACGCGCTAACCTTCCTCTCGCTCTCTTATGCAGACAGCAGTGACTTTTATATATATATATCAAATCAGCCATAACATTAGGACTGACAGGTGAAGTGAATAACTGATTATCTCTTCATCACGGCATCTGTTAGTAGTGATGGGCAGACCGAGGCTTCGTGAAGCACTGAAACAGTTGAAGCAAATGTGCCGGAGCTTCGAAACAACACCCGACACCCGTCTCGATTACGCCATCTAGTGGTCACTTGCATGTATTGATCTGAAATAACCTTGAAATGACACTTCCATGTTAAAAAAATAGTTTTTAACATCTGTCTGACAACTACTTGGTTTTGTAACCTGTAGCCTCCTTGTTGTTTTTTGTCATGAAAAATGAAGATTAATAAAATAAATACAGCCACAATGTGTCACAGTTGCTACATTACATGTTTATTAAAAAAGGACTTAACCGACTTTTTTACATATAATTTCTCCAGCCTTTGAAAAATCCTCTCACAAGAGACACATGTTGCTTGCATGCACTAATATTTTTCAGCAAGTACATACAAATGAGTGAAATTTATTGCTCTCTCTTTCCAATAAATTAATGGATCATGCGTTCTGGGCAAAAATGCACTCTTGAGGTATCTTTTCACTTCTACTGTTGCAAATCATACATCTCACTTCATTTGGTATTTCCAAATGGAAATGCTCCACACCACAGATGTACGGCATCTCTTATGTGGAGCCTCCATCTATATATCACCTATGAATATATATATATATATATATATATATATATATATATATATATATATATATATATATATATATATATATATATATATATATATATATCTTATGCTGTGCTGTCTGTCACTATCTAACTTTGCCTATATGAATGTGTCACTAGCCTATATCTATCCTAACTATCTGTCACTGTCTATACCTATCAGTAAATATATCTAATTTAAATCTAATTTAAAACAAAATGTGTCTCCTCTCACAAAACCCATGAGGTGAAGATGGATTAACTTTACTTTTAAACCGAGGGGAATGAGGTTCATACAGATGTGTGACTGTGTGGTTTGTTCCCGCCCCTTTCAATCGAAGCAGTTTCGACAGGCGCACCTGATGAAACACTTCGGCGCTTCATTTAGCGGTAGTCACGTGACATGGGTGTGTTGAATCACAGTTCGGAGCAGTGTTTCGAAACATCTGCGCTTTGGGATCTCGACACAGCGTCGAAACGTCAGTTTCGCGTCAGCCATCCCTATCTGTTAGTGAGTCGGATATATTAGGCAGCAAGACTCCTATTCAGCAGGCATTTCTCACGCGAACTTCCCCACCCCCACCGCGATCCACATCTGACAAACTGTATTTTATTTTGTACAGATTTCATTTTGTTTTGGTAGGCTATTTCATTATTTTACCCAGAGAAAAACGTTGAATATGCAACAGACATGCAACTCATCACCTTCATGCAATTAATTAATAAATCATCGGTATCTGCCTTTTTCATGCTTTTTCCGATATGCCGATGGTTATAAATATCGGCGGCAGATACATCGGTGCATCCCTACTTTAAATATTAAATATAAGACCAATATGTCAGCAGCTTCACCACAGAAGGCAGAAGACACATCACAAGACTAAAACAGTGAAACATTAACAGTAAAAGACCCCTTGTCCCTTGTCTTAACTCTCTCCCCAACAGTGTTTTTGATAATTTTCACAAAAATGTCATGGCCCCCAGAAAATTTTGTTGTATGAATATCTGAACATGCAATATGTCAAAAGAAACAAAAAACACCTTGGTTAGGTATAATAACACTCGTTCCCTGAAGGGAGAGATGATCTGACGAAATGGGATCACACAAGGAGACCCATTTCACCGGAACATCTCTGACGAACGTCGAGAGTGACCAACTGAAAGGGAACCCATTTTATTCTAGCTTCAGGTATTCTTTGTTTAGCAAGACTTGAAATTAATGTGGCTAAGTTTTGTTAAAAAAAGCCACATTTTGACACCCTGAGTGCTTGCAAAGTTCTATAGCTATGGTCCTAAAAAAAGCGGAACTGGCGCGATGATGATGTCGGACGTATGCATTTTAAACTGCAAGAGGTGCTACAATTTCTTCGTAAGTTGAATACGGAAGGTGGTTCGCCAGAAGCTAGATATTTTATGTTATATTGTGTTAAATATGGATATTTTTTCCTTTATAATTCTATAGACCTTTTTACTCTGCTATAGTAAATTTAAAGCCAGACATGTCCATTGTTCATTCTTATATTTCTGTTGAGTAGGGATTTTATGTGTTTGCATAGAAATCGAAGTGATGTTCAGCTCTTAAAATGTTTTGGAATGGTCTTAAAAATGGTATTGAAAAGTATTAAATTAGAAGTGCTGATACATGCAGAGATCCTGACACCACATCCGTCATACCGCTGTATATACAGACTACTAGCAGTGTTTTTCAAAACAAAGCTTTATTTAAGTACATTATTTTTATATTGGGCTAATATTTATTCCTCATAGGTAGATCTCCCAACTATGTATTCATTTGTCAGTTGACTCTCTCTCTTTCTTTCTCCCTCCCTCTCTCTCTCTCTATACAGCACCCTTTGGCTGGAAGTGCAGTGAATGTCCAAAGAGGGCCTTCCAGCAGCTGAACAGATCTCGTATGACCATTTTTGCCCAGGAGCTGGCTGTTCTGGTGTTCACAAAGGAACTCCTCGCAGAGTCCACCCTGACAGGGAAATCTGGGAAAGGGGACCCCCAAAAAAGACAGATGGATTTTGCCGAAGTGCATGCCATGTCTTTAGGTCAATTTGTCTGGAAAAGTGTTACTAAAAATGTTCATTTTAGAGTAGAAGGTTTGCATGTACACTACCTGTCTGAAGTTTGGACACACCCTCTCATTTAATGTTTTTTTCTTATTTTCATATTTACATTGTAGATTTTTACTTAAGACATCAAAACTATGAATGAACACATGGAATTATGTAGTAAACAAAAAAGTGTGAAATAACTAGATATGTTTTTATATTTTAGATTCCTCAAAGTAGCCACCCTTTGCTTTGTTGACAGCGCTGCAAACCCTACAACGAAACATGAGGACCACCCCAGGAAAGGAAGACCAAGAGTCATCTCTGCTGCTGAGGATAAATTCATCCGAATCCACAGCCTCAGAAATCACAAGCTTACAGCACCTCAGATTAGTGCCCAGATTAATACCACACAGAGTTCTAGTAGCAGACACATCTCTACATAAACTGTTCAGATGAGACTGCGCGAATCAGGCCTTTATGGTCAAATAGCTGCAAAAAAACACTACTAGGGAAAAGCAACAAGCAGAAGAGATTTGTTTGGGCCAAGAAACACTAGGAAAGGACATTAGACCAGAGGAAATCTGTGCTTTGAGTCCAAATTTGAGATCTTTGGTTCCCCCCGCTGTCTTTGTGCAATGCAGAAAAGGTGAACGGAACTCTATATGCATGTTTCCCACCGTTAACCATTGAGAAGGAGGAGGGTGTGATGGTGCTCTGCTGGTGACACTGTTGGGGATTTATTCAAAATTGAACGCACACTGAACCAGCATGGCTACTACAACATCCTGCAGCGACATGCCATCCTATCCAGTTTGCATTTAATTGGACCATAATTTATTTTTCAACAGGACAATGACCCCAAATACACCTCCAGGCTGTGTATTTGACCAAGAAGGAGAGTGATGGAGTGCTGAGCCAGATGACCTGGCCTCCACAGTCACCTGACCTAAAACCAATCAAGATGGTTTGGGATGAGATGGACCGCAGAGTGAAGGCAAAAGGGCCAACAAGTGCTTAGCATCTCTGGGAACTCCCTCAAGATTGTTGGAAAACCATTTCAGGTGACTATCTCATGAAGCTCATCCAGAAATGCCAAGAGTGTGCAAACCAATAATCAAAGCAAAGGGTGGCTATTTGGAAGAATCTAAAATATAAAACATGTTTTAAGTTATTTAAGTCAATCACTAAATCAATGATGCAAAAATGGATAAAACCTGTGCAGCATACTTCTCGCCAACTGAGCAACAGCTTCCAATGGAAACATTACATTTTATGCACAGAGTGCACTGATTAGCCTTGCTTTGCTACACAGAGTTCTTATCAACAAACAGATTTTCTCCCAATCTTATATCTGAATATCTCCATCATGGATCGTCGACTACATAAGAGTTTTTGTGGTGTTGAGTGTTTTGGAGGTGATGATGAGGAGCAGCGACGAATAGCAGCAGAAAGATGTGGAGAGATGCTTCTCGGACAGGGATAGCACGGTGTTGAGTGTAGATTCGTCTCAAGAGGTGATGTTTGTTCATAGAGATTCATTAGATCGTTAAATTTCAAAACATTGTCTTGAATGTTTTTAACATGTTTATCATGTATTTGCATTTTTTATTTCATGTTAGCTGTTTTTGATTATAAAATGACAGTGGAGATGACTAGCAAGACATGAGGCTACATGAGTAGGTGATAGCGTTATATATTATATATATTAAGACATAATACACACATACATACAGTATATATGTATGTATACACATGTATGTGTATGTACAGTATTGTTCAAAATAATAGCAGTACAATGTGACTAACCAGAATAATCAAGGTTTTTAGTATATTTTTTATTGCTACGTGGCAAACAAGTTACCAGTAGGTTCAGTAGATTCTCAGAAAACAAACGAGACCCAGCATTCATGATATGCACGCTCTTAAGGCTGTGCAATTGGGGTATTAGTTGAAAGGGGTGTGTTCAAAAAAATAGCAGTGTCTACCTTTGACTGTACAAACTCAAAACAATTTTGTACAAAAAAATTTTTTTCTGGGATTTAGCAATCCTGTGAATCACTAAACTAATATTTAGTTGTATGACCACAGTTTTTTAAAACTGCTTGACATCTGTGTGGCATGGAGTCAACCAACTTGTGGCACCTCTCAGCTGTTATTCCACTCCATGATTCTTTAACAACATTCCACAATTCATTCACATTTCTTGGTTTTGCTTCAGAAACAGCATTTTTGATATCACCCCACAAGTTCTCAATTGGATTAAGGTCTTGGGCTGGCCACTCCATAACATTAATTTTGTTGGTTTGGAACCAAGACTTTGCCCGTTTACTAGTGTGTTTTGCGTCATTGTCTTGTTGAAACAACCATTTCAAGGGCATGTCCTCTTCAGCATAGGGCAACATGACCTCTTCAAGTATTTTAACATATGCAAACTGATCCATGATCCCTGGTATGCGATAAATAGGCCCAACACCATAGTAGGAGAAACATGCCCATATCATGATGCTTGCACCTCCATGCTTCACTGTCTTCACTGTGTACTGTGGCTTGAATTCAGAGTTTGGGGGTCGTCTCACAAACTGCCTGTGGCCCTTGGACCCAAAAAGAACAATTTTACTCTCATCAGTCCACAAAATGTTCCTCCATTTCTCTTTAGGCCAGTTGATGAGTTCTTTGGCAAATTGTAACCTCTTCTGCACATGCCTTTTTTTAACAGAGGGACTTTATGGGGATTCTTGAAAATAGATTAGCTTTACACAGACGTCTTCTAACTGTCACAGTACTTACAGGTAACTCCAGACTGTCTTTGATCATCCTGGAGGTGATCATTGGCTGAGCCTTTGCCATTCTGGTTATTCTTCTATCCATTTTGATGGTTGTCTTCCGTTTTCTTCCACGTCTCTCTGGTTTTGCTCTCCATTTTAAGGCATTGGAGATCATTTTAGCTTAACAGCCTATCATTTTTTGCACCTCTTTATAGGTTTTCCCCTCTCCAATCAACTTTTTAATCAAAGTACGCTGTTCTTCTGAACAATGTCTTGAACGACCCATTTTCCTCAGCTTTCAAATGCATGTTCAACAAGTGTTGGCTTCATCCTTAAATAGGGGCCACCTGATTCACACCTGTTTCTTCACAAAATTGATGACCTCAGTGATTGAATGCCACACTGCTATTTTTTTGAACACGCCCCTTTCAACTAATTCAACTAATTGCCCAATTGCACAGCCTTAAGAGCGTGCATATCATGAATGCTGGGTCTCATTTGTTTTTTGAGAATCTACTGAACCTACTGGTAACTTGTTTGCCACGATGCAATAAAAAAATATACTAAAAACCTTGATTATTCTGGTTAGTCACATTGTACTGCTATTATTTTGAACAATACTGTAGGTGTGTGTGTGTGTGTGTGTTTATATATATATATATATATATATATATATATATATATATATATATATATATATATATATATATATATATATATATATATATATATGCTGAATCAATGCTGATCTCCTGATTCAGGCAATGCTGAATCAGGAGATTATAAATAAAATCTATTATTATTATTATGTAGAAGAACAAACCCACTAAATGAGGCTACAAGATGTGAGTTCTTTGTGTATGAGGGTAAGTCCATGCCATCTCAGAATGGGCTGAGCTATGAGTCTATCATGGCACTTGTAGACAAGCTTTTCAGAGACCTCCTCTATAAGAAGATTTGGGCATGTGGCACCATTCGTTCGAACAGGATCGGTTTAAAAAAGACAGTCACCAACAGACTATTGTGGAATGCTTCGCGTGGGTCTATGCGATGGTTCAGTGAGGAAGAGCTGCTGTTTGTGGAATGGATAGGTACCCGGGATGTGCTGATGTCCTCCACATTCCACAAAGCATATGAAGGCAACACAGTGCAAAGGAGGGTGAAGGACAATGATGGGCTGTGGTCTCAAATCCATATGCCTATTCCCAGTGCTGTGCTGGACTACAACAGGTTCATGGGGGAGTGGACCTATCCGATGCCCTCATTCGATACTACAATGTGCTCCACAAGACACGGGAGTGGTACAGAACCTTTGTCTACCACTTTGTGGATATTGCTGTTGTCAATGCCTTCAATGCCAAAGCACGGAAGGAAAAAACCCTGACCCAGAAAGCATTCAGGGAAACACTTACTCTAAAACTTGCAGGCTTGGAATCCAGAACAGCTGCTCCTCAGGCTTTATCGAAGCACATAACTGAACACAGCACTGCTGGACAGCGAAACTGCTGGGTGGAACAGGGTGGAAAATATTAATCATTATGTTCGTATCATATAATGTTCGTAATGTTTTTATTTACATGTAACATTGATCAAAGCATTCGATTTTAATAGTAGTTAATAGTAGACAATAACGGTTAAGGGAAGCAGCGCATATTTTTTCCGCGCGCTCATGTTAACAGATTAGAGCATTCACACCGCACGCAGAGGCAGCGCAGCGGCGCGTCACAGGAGCAGAAGCAGCAGTACCGCGATCATTTCGGCGCTGGGTCTATTTTTGCCGCACTGCTCACGCTGAATTAAAGCCACAGTGCATTGATCTGATCAAAACTGACCTGATTAACATGAAAAATAACTAATTTCACCATGAGAGCATGTAGTGAAGTGCTCCGTGTGTTTCACAAACACCATATGAAATCCGGCGCTGTGAAAAAAATAAAATATTTGAAAACATATAACTGCCAGAAATTTTTGCTCAAACTTCAAAGGCCTGTTTAAATGATTAAAACTAGAGGCTTATTTTAACTTTATGGTTACTTTTATCATGTAAACTACCTTTATACAGCATGTTATATGCATGTGTGTTTGGGACAGAGGGGAACACGGTGGCATTCGCAGCATGCTTCCCATCATAAATCAAAGCACGAGACAGACAGGGGTTGGAGGAAAACACCGGAAAAGTGACAGAATGGACGATATTCGTCTGTATTTGCAATACACGAGCCGCGTTCAGCTGCGCGAGACAAATGCTGCCAGTGTGAAAGCACAACGGACGTGCGCGGCTCCCGCTCTCCATGCGCACCGCTTCTGCCCTGCCAACGCACTGCTAGCGCGTGCGGTGGGAAGCCGGCGTTACATGACCAATAAGTTCATACTGTTTCTTCCTGTTATAGTGAGTTTTGTGTTCCATCATATGCACACATCTTTCCTAGACTTGAAACCCTTAGGTTTGATTTATTCTCTTTGGACTTTGCGTTTGTTCTCTCTCTCTCTCCCTCTTTCGCAGTGGGTGTCTTCTGGGTCGGCACAGTTGGATAAATTGTGTCTAATTTAGGTCAGCCGAAACTGGGAACTTCCTATAACACTTGATGTACTCACTGCATCATAAAAAGAATGGCATCTACGCTAATGTTAGTCTCTCTGTTTATCCCAAGGTTTGCCATAGCCAGATCCAGGACGTATCCAGATCAGATGGTGGACCTGCGCCTAGACACGACCACAACGCAACCCTGAAGAGATTGTGTCAACTAGACTCTCCCCTGTGAAGTCCTCATTAACCCGGCAGTCAGTGGCACTGATCCTCAACAAACCTGTCTCCATACCGGCGTGATGAATCCGACTTTCACCTAGATTGAACTGGATTAAATAGTTTGCATGTTCTGATCCAATCTGACTTCTGACCTGTAATGCTGCCTGAATCATAAATCACATTGTGTACGTTCGTTGGAACGAGCCTGGTTTCTCCCAAGGTTTTTTTCCCCCTATTCTGATTAAGTTTGGGTCCCTTGCCCCTCACCTCTAGCTTGCTTAGTTGGGGAAACGTAATATTCAACAGTATTATTAATCTGCCAGTATTGAGAGTTTTGGCTTCACTTTTCAGCACGTGTGCGGCACGCTTGGAATCAACACTGAACTTACTTAAGCTGGACAACAACACCATTTTCTTCTAGAGTTGCTGTGTAGAGCCAAAACAAACTTTGTTACATTATTTTCCTGTAATTCCTGTAAAGATACTTTAAAACAATCTGCATTGTAAAAAGTGCTTTATAAATAAAGGTGACGACTTAAGTTGACTCAAAAGACGGATGGAATTACAACTGGAAATTTCTGAGTTCCGAGGTGTCTCGAACGCAGCATTAGTTGCAGGGATTATTCTGAGGTGCTGAAATAAAAATAAAACAATGAATTTTACCAGAGAGGTAAAAGAGGTCAGATAAGTTTGGCTTATAGCCATTGCTATCTGTAATCAGTAGCTACAACTGATCATTAATGCGGTGCATTTTATTGGCTCTAACAGGGGAGCTTACAACTACCGTACAAAGTTTGGGCCTTGATCAAAGATACATTTATCCACTCTAAGACTTCCACCTGAGCATCATAAAATGTCTTCATTGCTTTGATACATTTCTGCTTGAGGATGAATATCACTGTGACCAGGGCTTGACATTAACTTTTTTGTGCACCAGCCACTGTGGCTAGTGGTAAATAGGCTTAGGCTTGCTTAAACTACCTGATTTTGAGTCATGAGCGTGTGGGCAATACGAGCATAGGCTAACATGAGAAATTTTATATGATACGAGTTATTTTTGTTAGGCTAAAGAAGCAAATTACAAAAACAATAGTAATTTTTTCAGATGCAGTAGGTTTATTTAATATGTATACATTTATTTAACATCTGTAGTTGTTTGATTAACAAGGTATTTAACTGGGCTGCTGAATGCATGGATGTAATATTCTGACACATATCCAGTTATTACCCACCTGTTTACGTACACTTAAGCCATAACCTACCGTGTTCACGCAAAATACTCCACGGACATTTTGACATCAGTGTGTGCATGTAATTGACTATTCAGGCGCAAGGCGAATGATCGCGCGTGAGCCAGGGAGAGAGCGCACGAGAGATCGCGTCTGTTGTGTGTCATTCAGCGCTATTCCGCCTATCCCGCCTTCACTAACTGCAAGTTAATCGATAAAGAATTGTCATTGAATTGTAATTTTGTGATACGACGGTCTTGGCATTTAATTTGGTTGTAGGCTGAAATGATATTAAGCCCACCAAAGTGGCTAGTGGGAGTGGCTGCCTACCCGCCACAAGCTGAAATCTACCCGCATTTGGCGGGTGTTAATGTCAAGCCCTGACTGTGACAGCAGGAACAAATGCAATGTAGTGCAATTTAAATTGCAGATAATTGTTTTTTATTTAAATTATTTTATTAGACCTATTGCAGTGAAGAAACGGCAAACATAACAGGCAAATGTTTGATCCAAAAGTAGGATATGAGATGATACAAAAGCTTAAACGTAAATTATATTAAAGACACGTATGCAGCTTGATTAATCCTTGGGATAATTAGATCTGACAGTGGCGCTTCATAGACAACACTTAAATGAATATTCATGCTAAATTAATGAACGTAAATGTAACTACACTTACACATTAAATACCATACAGGTGCTGGTGATATAACTAGAATATCATCAAAAACTTGATTTATTTCACTAATTCAATTCAAAAAGTGAAATTTGTTTATTAAATTCATTCATTACACACAGACTGATATGTTTCAAATGTTCATTTCCTTTAATTTTGATGATTATAACTGACAAATCCCAAATTCAGTATCTCAGAAAATTTGAATATTACTTAAAGGTAGGGTAGGTAAACTTTTTTTTCCAAATTTGTTTAAACTTTCTTTATATATCTATACTTAATTAAAATGTAAGTACTCTGACAAAGAAAGTATAAAAATTGAGTGTCTGTAGACCTCAAACGACTGTTTTAAAGACAGCTCATTATTTCCATTCACTCCAGCCTCTCCCTTCTGGGCTCTTTCCAAAGCCACGCCCCCAAAACACACGAACGCGCTTGCCGACCGTTCCGCTGGACGCATTATTTACCTGAGACAAGCAGAGAAGAAGCAGCGGAGTGCATGTAGTGACATCATGTCAGAATCACATGTGATAAAAAAATCTAACTTTATCAGTATGAATATAAACAAATAAGATGTCTTTTAGTACTTACTATCAAGCTAGAATAGCGATACTGGTAAAGTTTAAAATACACACACAACACAATGTCTACGACACACACAGATACAAGATATGAACATCAGTAAACGTAGGTAGAGAAAATAAAAACAAACCAAAGGCGGAAATAAACGTGCAGGTAAAGTTCCCGGTGAACATGGTAAAAGAGTTTACACAGAGGGTAGTAGCTAAAGCTAACTTAGTTCTAAAAAAAAGTTCCTGGATGCGGTGTACTAGCTTTTACACATGCATTTTGTTATCTAAAGTTACATTTTGCAAAATTCAACACGACAGCGATCAACTTGAGCTAAGCATAATGAGTATTTATCATCTCTATTAATGGCTCGCTAAGTGTGTAAATTTATGCTAAGTAATGTTATGTTAGCTACAGGTCCTTCTCAAAAAATAGCATATTGTGATAAAAGTTCATTATTTTCCATAATGTAATGATAAAAATTAAACTTTCATATATTTTAGATTCATTGCACACCAACTGAAATATTTCAGGTCTTTAATTGTTTTAATACTGATGATTTTGGCATACAGCTCATGAGAACCCCAAATTCTCAAAAAATTTGCATATTTCATCCGACCAATAAAAGAAAAGTGTTTTTAATACAAAAAAATCAACCTTCAAATAATTATGTTCAGTTATGCACTCAATACTTGGTCAGGAATCCTTTTGCAGAAATGACTGCTTCAATGCGGCGTGGCATGGAGGCAATCAGCCTGTGGCACTGCTGAGGTGTTATGGAGGCCCAGGATGCTTCGATAGCGGCCTTAAGCTCATCCAGAGTGTTGGGTCTTGCGTCTCTCAACTTCCTCTTTGCAATACCCTACAGATTCTCTATGGGGTTCAGGTCAGGAGAGTTGTCAGGCCAATTGAGCACAGTAATACCATGGTCAGTAAACCATTTACCAGTCGTTTTGGCACTGTGAGCAGGTGCCAGGTCGTGCTGAAAAACGAAATCTTCATCCCCATAAAGCTTTTCAGCAGATGGAAGCATGAAGTGCATGTGAGTTTTAAGATTTCCTTTTTCTGAGAAGCTCTTCCCAGTGTTTGCAGGTGAAAGGCTTCTCTCCAGTGTGAACACTCATGTGGGCATTAAAGGTGACTTTATATTTGAAACTTTTCCCACACTCTGAGCATGTGAAAGGATTCTCTCCAGAGTGAATTCTCATGTGGCTTTTAAGGTTTTTATTTAATCGGAAACTCTTTCCACACTGCTGGCATTTGAAAGACTTCTCTCTGGAGTGAATTGCTGCATGCATGTTAAGACGATTCCTGCCTATGAAACTTTTTCCACACTGATGACATATAAAACAGTCTCCTTTTGAGTGAATCCTCATGTGCTGATTTAGGGTTTCTTTACGCCTGAAACTCTTTCCACACTGATCACATGAGAATGGTTTCTCTCCAGTGTGAATGTTCATGTGATATCTAAGGTTTAGTTTTTTTGTGAAGCTCTTTTCACATTGTTGGCAGTTGTAAGGCTTCTCTCCGGTGTGAACTGTCATGTGGTTTTTAAGGGATCCTTTATGTAGGAACTTCTTTCCACACTGTTGGCAGATGAACGAGCTCTCTCCAGTGTGAATTCTCATGTGGGTATTAAGGCTTCCTTTTTGAGTGAACTTGTTTCCACACCGTTGACAGGTGTAAGGCTTCTCTCCAGTGTGAATTCTCATGTGGGCGTTAAGGTGTCCTTTCTGAGTGAAACTCTTCCCACACTGCTGGCAGGTGAAAGGCTTCTCTCCAGTGTGAACTCTCATGTGGACTTTAAGGTATTGTTTTTGATCAAAACTCTTTGCACACTGAGGGCAGGTGTAATAACGGTTATTTTTTTGTGAGGATATCTTTTCAGTCTGCATACATTTTTCTCCAGTCATGAAATCATGATGATTCTTATATTGATTTTTGTGTTCATTCAGTTCTTGGCTCTTCTCTTTCAACATCATCAGGTCTATAAAAAAAAGAGACAAAGCAATAGACATTAAGCCAGCACCATGTATGTTAGCATTAAGCTACAGTGCGAGGTGTTTCAGTTTCACTTTATATAAACCATAGTTAGTGTAATTACACAAATAAGTACTTAATATTACAGATTAAAAACACACTACAGGTCCTTCTCAAAACATTTAGCATATTGTGATAAAAGTTCATTATTTTCCATTATGTAATTATAAAAATTAAACTTTCATATATTTTAGATTCATTGCACACCAACTGAAATATTTCAGGTCTTTTATTGTTTTAATACTGATGCTTTTGGCATACAGCTCACGAAAACCCCAAATTCCTATCTCAAAAAATTAGCATATTTCATCCGACCAATAAAAGTGTTTTTAATGCAAAAAAGTCAACCTTCAAATAATTATGTTCAGTTATGCACTCAATACCTGGTCGGGAATCCTTTTGCAGAAATGACTGCTTCAATGCGGCGTGGCATGGAGGCAATCAGCCTGTGGCACTGCTGAGGTGATATGGAGGCCCAGGATGCTTCGATAGCGGCCTTAAGCTCATCCAGAGTGTAGGGTCTTGCGTCTCTCAACTTTCTCTTTACAATACCCTACAGATTCTCTATGGGGTTCAGGTCAGGAGAGTTGGCAGGCCAATTGAGCAAAGTAATACCATGGTCAGTAAACCATTTACCAGTGGTTTTGGCACTGTGAGCAGGTGCCAGGTCGTGCTGAAAAACAAAATCTTCATCTCCATAAAGCTTTTCAGCAGATGGAAGCATGAAGTGCTCCAAAATCTCCTGATAGCTAACTGCATTGACCCTGCCCTTGATAAAACACAGTGGACCAACACCCTCAGCTGACATGGCACCCCAGACCATCACTGACTGTGGGTACTTGACACTGGACTTCAGGCATTTTGGCATTTCCTTCTCCCCAGTCTTCCTCCAGACTCTGGCACCTTGATTTCCGAATGACATGCAAAATTTGAGCGACAGTCCAGTGCTGCTTCTCTGTAGCCCAGGTCAGGCGCTTCTGCCGCTGTTTCTGGTTCAAAAGTGGCTTGACCTGGGGAATGCGGCACCTTTAGCCCATTTCCTGCACACGCCCGTGCACGGTGGCTCTGGATGTTTCTACTCCAGACTCAGTCCACTGCTTCCGCAGGTCCCCCAAGGTCTGGAATCGGTCCTTCTCCACAATCTTCTTCAGGGTCCGGTCACCTCTTCTCATTGTGCAGCGTTTTTTTGCCACACTTTTTCCTTCCCACAGACTTCCCACTGAGGTGCCTTGATACAGCACTCTGAGAACAGCCTATTCGTTAAGAAATTTCTTTCGGTGTCTTACCCTCTCGCTAGAGGGTGTCAATGATGGGCTTCTGGACAGCAGTCAGGTCGGCAGTCTTACCCATGATTGCGGTTTTGAGTAATGAACCAGCCTGGGAGTTTTTAAAAGCCTCAGGAATCTTTTGCAGGTGTTTAGAGTTAATTAGTTGATCCAGATGATTAGGTTAATAGCTCGTTTAGAGAACCTTTTCATGATATGCTAATTTTTGAGGGAATTTTGGGTTTTCATGAGCTGTATGCAAAAATCATCAGTATTTAAAAAATAAGACCTGAAATATTTCAGTTGGTGTGCAAGGATTCTAAAATATATGAAAGTTTAATTTTTATCATTACATTATGGAAAATAATGAACTTTTATCACAATAAGCTAACTTTTTGAGAAGGACCTGTATATGGTTAGAATTTGATAAGTTGCTTGTGTTCATGCATAACTTACTGTCATCAATATAATAACTGCATGTAACAACAATGAATAGTATAACAATGAAGTGATGTCTCAATGTTCCCTTATTCCCTAGGCGGATCGCAGTGCCCTTTGAACTGAACATGCTCGCTCCCTTCGGATTGGAATCTCACTTAAGATGGCAATACACCCTGTGAAGTCCACTTACAATATAATGCAGTGCACCTTGAGCAGTTGCTTCGAAGCTGTGCATCTTCAGAAGCAGAGCCGCTCGCAAAGTTACCAAGCATGCTGCGGGATATTAAAGCCTGATCGTTGAACATGGAGGGGCGGGGCGGTATATTTTTCAGCTAATATTTTCAACCTTTCGATGATTTTCAGTGGCTGAAATTTTGGTGCATGGGGGGTCCAATGGGGTAACGAATGGGGGTCCAATCTAATCCCGCCACTCAGCTGTCTTCCAGTGCTCGCGTAAGTGAGTACCCTGTCATAAGACTAGTACAGGCGAAGGACTCCCACTTATCACTGGGATAAGTGGGAATACCAAGGTACACTGGGAAGCATATCCCAGTGAGGAAATGCCAAGATGCCTACCCGTAGGGAGGACTTAAGAGTACACATATGACCCGCAAGGGTAGCATATGGAAAAACTCTAGGGTACCAGCCGAAGGTGGACTTTTAACCCTAGGGGTGGTCGGGACATGCCAAGGGAAGAAACCCGCTCACTGCGGAGGCTTATGGTGAAATACACGTGTAGGGGTCACCGGAGGGGAACCATGCACACGGGGCACCTGGCCGTACACGAGGGTCTGGGCTCGCTAGAGGGCAGACACACAGGCATAGGCGTAAGCAGTGCTGGAGGGACTCAGGGCTCTCAGGGAGCTCACCCGAGGAAATATCGCACATATCCAGTCCGAAGAGTGGATTGGCGAGCAAGCAAAGACACCTGAGAATGGTCCATTACCGGCCCCTTGGGGGTGGGGAGTACATAGTCGGACACTGGAGTGAGCCCAAACCCCAAGGTGACATGGTCGACCTTGCTGCTGGTAAGCCAAAACAATGGTGTCCACTATTCAGTGAGACAGCCTTTGCTTTGAGAGAGCACTTCCCTTCCACTCTCCACCATAACAGACAAAGAGCTGGTCTGAGGTCCTGAAAGACTGCGTCATGTCTACATAGGCGCAGAGAGCACGTACTGGACAGAGCAGTGCCAAGGCTGGGTCTGCCCCCTCCACAGGCAGCGCTTGCAGGTCCACCACCTGGTCTTTGAACGGAGTGGTGGGAACCTTGGGCACATATCCAGGCCGGGGTCTCAGGATCACGTGAGAATTAGCCAGCCCGAACTCCAGGCACGCTTCGTCAACCGAAAATGCCTGCAGGTCCCCGACCCTCTTGACGGAGGCCAATGCGGTCAGCAGAACTTAATATCAACCAACCGTAAAGGCTCAAAGGGAGGCCTCTCCAGAGAACTTGAAACTACTGAGAGGTCCCAAGAGGGTACGAGAGGAGAGCGAGGAGGATTCAGTCTCCACGCCCCCCTCAGGAACCTGATGATCAGGTCGTGCTGACTTACCTTCTTGTTCTCCAAGAAATCGTGGTGGGCAGATATTGCGGCCACATAAACATTGAGGGTGGAGGGAGACAGCCTTCGCTTCAACCCCTCTTGGAGGAACGAGAGCACGGACCCGATCGGGCATTTCCAGGGGTCTTCTTGGCGGGAAGAGCACCAGGTGACAAAGAGGTTCCACTTCAACGCATAGGCATGCCGAGTGGACTCTGCCCTAGCGGAAGTGATGGTGGCGACCACCGTAGGTGGCAGGCCACTCAAACCTGCCGCGACCCATCCAGGAGCCACACGTGGAGGCTCCACAGATCGGGACGCGGTGCCATAGGGTGCCCTGTCTCTGAGTGAGGAGGTCCGGTCTGAGAGGAATAGGCCAGGGAGGGGCTGTCGCAAGAAGTAAGAGTTCGGGGAACCAGGTCCGGCCGTGCCAGAACGGGGCGACCAAAAGGACCTGCTCCTTGTCCTCCCTGATCTTGCACAGCAGCTGTGCAAGTAGGCTCACTGGGGGGAACGCATATTTGCGCAGGCCCCGCGGCCAGCTGTGTGCCAGTGCATCCGTGCCGAGTGTGCCCTCGGACAGGGAATAGAACAGGCTGCAGTGGGAAGAGTCGCGGGAGGAAAACAGATCTACCCGAACTGTTCCCAAATCAGCTGGACCGTCTGGGAATGGAGTCTCCATTCTCCCGGGAGAGGCTGAAACCGCGAGAGCTTGTCGGCTGCGAGGTTCAGGACCCCTGGAATATGGACAGCACTAAGGGACTTCAGGCGTTTCTGACTCCATAGAACGAGATGGCGGGCGAGCTGAGACATACCGCGGGAGAGTAGACCACCCTGGTGGTTGATGTACACTACTACGGCCGTGTTGTCTGTCCGGACAAGCACATGTTGACCCTTCAGCAACACTCGGAAGCGGTGCAGGGCGAACCATACTGCCAGCAACTCAAGGCAATTGACATGCAGGAGGCGCTGGGATCCTGTCCAGGAGCCCGCGGCTGCTTGTCCATTGCACATGGCACCCCAACCCGTGGCAGAGGCATTCGTCAATACGACAACATGCCTGGAAACTCGTTCTAAGGGCACACCAGCCCGTAGAAAACTGAGGTTCGACCACGGGGTGAGCGTCTGTAAGCAGGCCCGAGTCACTTGGACCCGGAGCGTGCCAGACTGCCATGCCCATCTCGGGACTCGATCGCGAAGCCAATGCTGAAGCGGCCTCATATGAAGCAATCCGAGTGGCGTCACCGCGGCTGCAGATGCCATATGCCCCAGGAGCCTCTGAAAAAGTTTCAGTGGAACCGCACTCTTGCTCTCGATTTGACGGAGCAGAGACTGCGCGCGCTCGCTTCGAAAGCTGCGCGCACATGGCGACCGAGTCGATGTCCATACCGAGAAGAGAGATCCTCTGCACTGGGCAGAGTTTGCTCTTCTCCCAGTTGACACGAAGGCCCAGACAGGCTAGGTGTTGGAGCACCCGATCTCTGTGTCCGCAAACCTGCTCTCGAGAGTGACCCAGTATGAGCCAGTCGTCGAGGTAGTTCAGGATGCGAACCCAGTGCTGCCATAAGGGCGCAAGGGCTGTCTCGGCAATCTTCGTAAAGACGCGAGGGGACAGAGATAGCCCGAATGGGAGGACCGCATACTGATATGCCCGCCCCTCGAAAGCAAACCGTAAGAATGGCCTGTGTCGAAGAAGGATAGAGACATGGAAGTAGGCGTCCTTCAGGTCGATCGCTGCAAACCAATCGTGCGGAGAACGCATTCGAAAAGGCTTTTCGCAGTCAACATCCTGAACGGAAGCCGGTGAAGGGATCGGTTCAAGATGCAAAGGTCCAAGATTGGTCGTAACCCACCGGTTTTCTTGGGTACAATGAAGTAGGGGCTGTAGAACCCTGACTCCATTTCGGCCGGAGGGACAGGCTCGACTGCACCCTTCGCCAGCAGGGTGGCAATCTCCGCACGCATGACGGGGGCGTTGTCCCCGATCACGGTCTGGCGGACTTCCCTGTAGCGGGGAGGAGCCTGCGCAAACTGAATCGCGTAGCCGAGCATGACGGTCCGCGCGACCCAGCTGAAGTCAGGCTCCCAGGAACTGCACCAGAGGGGTCATAGGGACGGCAGACGTACCCAGGGTGGGGCAGCGAGGCAGCGTTACGGGCCCGGACATGGGAGGCGTTTGGGCGTCCCGGTGTGGGGGCACGGTTAACGGCTGCATCCTGACAGAGGAGGCCAGGGAAGGACGCACGTTCCACTGGGGCCTGCTCTGAGAGGAGGCTGGCGACAGAGAGGGATGCGAGTGGCGGGACCCGAGGTTGGCGCGCACCGTCATCACCGGTCTCTGGGTGCTCAGGGATGGGGGTATCAGTTCTCTCGTTAACCACATTAGGGTGCTGCAGCAGAACAAAAGATTCTCTGGGTTCGCTTGCTGTCGCACATATCCGCCAGGGTGAGCCATAGATGTCTATCCTGGACCACGTTTGTGGACATCACATGACCCAGGGAGCGTGCAGTCACCTTCGTCGCCCGGAGAGCGAGGTCGGTGGCGGCATGCAACTCATTGCTGAGTCCCGGATCAGCCCCACCCTCGTGCACGTCACACAGCAACTTGACTTGGTAAGCCTGGAGAGTTGCAATGGCGTGCAGAGAAGCGGCGGCCTCCCCCGCACCTCTATAGGTCTTCGCCACCAGAGACGACGAAAACCTACAGGCCTTGGAGGGGTGCTTTGGGTCACCGCGCCAAGTCGAAGCACTCTGCGGACACAGTTGCATCCCAACAGAGAGTTCAACTGGGGGGACCCCAGTGTACCCTCGAGCCGCGGCTCCATCGAGGGCAGTGAAGGCGGAAGAGTTCGCTGACCGGTCACGGGAAGACTACGGGTTCTTCCAGGACCGCGCGATCTCTCTTCATGCACCTCGGGGAAGAAAGGAATTGGAGGGGTGGACGGACGGGTGTCCGCGCGCGCCTCCCCAAAAAAACAATCATCCAGTTGCGAACGCTCGGGTCGAGGCTGAGGGTTCCACTCCAACCCAAACGCTGCGGCGGCTCGAGACAGCATGAGTGTCAATTCTGGGTCTGACTCGGGCTATGCTGGCACGCCACCAGGCGGCAGCACAGCCGGATCATCATCCTCAGATGACTCCAGCCCACCTTGTGATGCGGCGATAGACATCACTTCCTCCTCCGCCGCACCAAACACCACAGTCGGGACGCCAGGAGCCAGCCCCTTTGTTCCACACCATCACTCTCAGGTCACCCTGGCCACCAGCCAAAGTGCAGCCTCCCGTGGAGACCGCAGATTGGGGTGTGGCAGAGGACTCTCGCTCGGCATCCGCCGCGGAGTTCACGGAGTCTCGACCGTAACACCGAGATGACCATGCTCCCGCAGTGAGCTCATGAGTCATCCACGAGCGCCGCTTGAGCGTGCTGAAAGCCCAAACACGTCACACAGCGCTCGTGCCCGTCGGAAGGTTGAAGCGACCTACCGCACCCAGAAATGCACGGGCGAGACATTCTGAAAAGGACGTGCCACGCGCAAGCTCTTTAATGAGAGGAAGCCTCGCAGACGATGCCGAAGCGCCTAGAGAAACACACACCAGCTGTCAGACAGACCACTGCGCAGATCAGCAGGCAGGAAGTATGTGATCACTCTATACGCGCTGTTACACCAACACCGACTGGAAAGCTGCTCGTCTCGAAGAAGCTGACAAAGTCTCAGAAGGCTGTAGGAGTGAAGAGGTAGGTACTCTTGGCTCCGAAAGCAGAAACATAATGCGATATTGTCACGTACTCCTTATATTCTCACATGGTGAGGCGGAGTTGCGTAGGCAAATTCCGCATGTCCCATGGCATTGGCACGCCATTGGGCGTTTTCTCTAAGCTCGAAGATGATAGGCTTCTAAGCGAAACCCCCATTCGTTAGTCACTAAGGTTATGTCGTAGTGACTGAACGAAAGGGAACACCTCTAAGCAGGAGATCACGGACACCTAGTTTGGAGACTCTCCAGAACCAAAGGTATCGGGGGGACCATTGTGTTTTAAATTAGTTGTAAGACAGAAGGGTGTGTGTATGTTAATTTTGCCCTGAAGGAAATGTACTGAGATTAGTTGCTCAAACATTGGGGGTATAAATGCTTGTGGGTTCCTTCTGTCTTTAGTTAACACTTGGGGCAAACATTGTATGGTTGTTCAAACCATGGATTCTTTCTTGCAAGAAATTAAATCTTTATAAAGACAATTGGCTAAGGTTTGTCTCTTATTCAGGAATGCAACGGAGTAATTTTTAATTACCATATCAAGGCCAAAGCCAAGACCAAGACTGTCAAAAAATGGTCTTAGGACCAAGACCGGTCTCGGGTACTACAACACTAGTAAAAATGCTTTTAACTTGCCAAAACAACAGATAGCATTGATTAAATAATTATCCTTGTGGGAAAATATAATTAGATTTTACTTAATTACGACATTTCCATTGCTTTCCTTGTTCAAGCACTTTGCATTGTTTCTATTTTAAGGCACGTTTGGATCACATGCGTAAAAGATCTAGCCCTATTACATGCTCGCTTTTTTTTCTTTGTGTGTGTCTGCTGCATGTGAGCCATACGCACTGCAAAACTATGAACCTTGCTTAATCAAACACAGATACGTTTTATCGATCAAATTACCCTCTACAATTAATCGCTCGCATCCCTAATCGTGATACATTTTCATATCTACCTTTCATCTCTAAAACAATGTCATATAGACACCTTAAAAGTTTTTAAACATTGCAACGTTTCATGGTGGGCGGGGCTTAGCTGGAGGCAAAAAAGGCGCTGGACGCAATGTTGACAAGCACGTTTTTGTAGGGATTTTTTAAACATGGATGCAGAAGAAGGTTCGAAACTGTCCGAATATGTACAGTCACTGACTCTGCGGGACCATGACAGCTATTTTTGTAAATTATCTAAGCCTGGTGTAGTTCTTGTATCATTAATTTAACCAGGCTTTGAATATTTCCAAGACAACATATGAATTACTTTCGGGTGGTCTGGGGAATTTTGTCAAGGCTTATTGTCTAATGTAACCCATCGCTGGGCTAACTAGGATCAGCAATGTGGATTATTTTAAGAGACCATTCACTGGATGGCACACACATCTATGGCTGTATGTTTGTTTAACATTTAAGCTAGCTAACGTTAGTGCGCCGAAGGTTGACGACTTTTCACCTATAAAACAGAAACTTGCTGATTTGTACTATAAAGCCAACACACCAGTACATATCGTAGATTATTTTGCCTGATATGAAGTGTGCACTGCAAACACAAGGATTATTTATGATAGTCTCCGTCCAGTATGTACGCCGTATTGCATTCAACCACGTTGTCTTCTTCATTTCTGTGAAGGAATTGTCTGCCAGGATCCGGTAGAACCAAAGTGCTGTTCCTTCTATTCTGGCAGCCAAAAACACAACAAGACGACATTTTAAAGTCAAAACCTCAAACTTTTAGCGCGCCTGCTATGAGTTCTTCCTTATGTTTTGCCACCAGCTAGAGCAGTGATGTCACAGTGATGTAGGCGATTAAGGGGTCTATTTACAAGACACTGGTTTGATACAGCAATTGCTGTTGACTATGAAAAGAAATAAAATTTAACTTTGATCACTCACTTTTAATGGTTTTCTTTAAGAAAAATATTCCATTATTAAGTGATAGAAATGAATGGTTTTCAAAGTTCACTCAATGTTACAGAAAAAAAATGTTTGGCTACTTCCATAATATTTTCCCAAACTTAACGCAATACCACCAAAAGTACACAATACTCGATACCGCAGTAAAAAACAAACAAAATAATACTTATATTTATAATCATTAACTGATTAAACCTTTCAGGGCTTGAATTTCATTTCAGAAAATGAGGGAAACCCTTTAGGTTACCCTTCGGAGTATTTGCTAGAGTTGAGCCAGATACTTGGATGAAATGAGTATCCGGTACGGATAAAGCACTATGCACATACACATCCGAGTATGAGTATTATACGAGTCAATATCTGTGCTCGGATTGAATAAAAATCCTCATTGGGTAGAATTGTATAAAGTCATGTTAAAACTAGGGATGAGCGAGTACAGCATTATCTGTATCTGTTAACCATATGAATTATCTGTATCTGTACTTGGACTGGGCGGGACCGCATCCGGAAGTGGGCGGGATTTAACCCGGAAGTGGTCAGGTTGTCTTGAAATGGGCGGGGCTTTAACCTGTATGTTATTTTTAATCATGCAATTGATATGGGTTGATCAGAAATTGTTATATTTATTGCTGATTAGAAAACTATTTACATGACAGCATCAGCATTTATCTTCAGATTAACGTTTTGATCACGATAACAAACAAACTATATACAGAACAAGTTTTGCAACAATGAATTCAACACATGCGATTGCAATTATGAAGAAACATTTTATGAACAAGAGTTTTCATCTAAACATAACTTTCTTTTTAACTTTTAATTTTTTTATGATCAGTGTAATTTTTTTTGTTCTTTTTTATTTTTTTTATTTCCACACCAGGTGTGTGTGTGTGTGTGTGCATGCAGCAATTTTTTAAAATATTATTTATACCACAACTACCTTTATTTTTTTAATAAAACACAGCAAGAAAGTGTCATACACTCAGTGTCTGAAGTAAAATAAAAAAAACTGGTTAGAGCCAGATGTTAAAAAAAATAAATAAAAACCTCAGATGACCTGGGGGGGTTGACAGATTTTGTGATTTTGTGGTAGATCTCAGCATAGAGTAAAAAATGGACATAGGTATTTTTTTTGTTCTCTCTGAGGCTGCAGTCCGTGCAGTCCAACATATGGTTTTCATTATGGAAGCACTAGTACCTATAGCAACAGGTTCTGCTGGGATTGGATGGAGAATGGTCCCTGGTTTTTCTATTAAACGTATGAAGAAGTCTTGCAGGGCCTCTAGGACAACTGGATAGCTGACCAGATGGCAACCATATTAGCCTTGTTATTGTATAGATCTCACATTCCTTTACCATGAGCTAGATGATGTATTCTCTCTTTGATTGGTTAAAACTTTTCTACCCCCCCTTTACATCTTATGTATATATTCTGCATCCCTGGCCTTAATAAAATGAGATTCTTTGAGATATTCTCCCTCAGCGCTGAGATTTGTTTATTCAACTGCCAATTCAGGATTGGGATGAGGCATTATACAAAGGACTAAGAACCTAACAATAATATTATAGTTATATACCACTGATTCCTTTATTTTTTTATGAAATACACCAAGAAAGTGTCAGACACCAGTCAAAAAACTGGTTAGAGCCAGCAGACGGTTAAAAAAACTCTGCTAACCGGCAAAGAGAGAGATAGAGAGAGAGTTTGTGTATGTGTGTAACTAATTAATTTGTAATTTGTAATAGTTTTTATACCACTACTTTATTTTTGCGTGAAGTCAAAAACTGGTTTGAGCCAGCAGACGGTTAAAAAAGAAAAAAAATCTCCAAGAGGCAGAGTCGCTACGCTAGTCGCATTCTACCAAGCACCACGTCTGAACAAACCCCACGTTTACCAGAACTCTACTGGCTAATAAGTAAGTACTACAAACAAACCGAAATAAAAAACAAACCTGAAGCTGGAGAAACCCTAAACGTTAACTAGAACCTGAGTGACTGAGGGAGAGACCGAGAGAGAAAGAGAGCTGTTCTCTTCTCAGTGTTCTGTGTGTGAGTGAGCAGAGCCGGACAGTGTACCGGATACTCGTTTCAGCCGAGTATCTGACTCAACTCTAGTTAAAACCTCCTTAAATGTTTGAAGATTATGCTTTTGTTTATTGTACTATATATGCTGTTGTGTATTTTATTAGCCTATATGCACAGATATGAGAATAGAGCTTTAATAACAAGTTATTTGTGTATATTTTCATATGCATATCATTGTTCCCTACTTGAGTTTGTAAATTAATAGTAAAAAAACAACAACAACATGACATTCGACCAACATATTAATAATTTCTGTAGTGCTGAACATTTTAATAGGGATCAAATGACTGAGTTCAGCTTTGAGAATGAAACCAACCTGTTTGTGTCTCAGCATCTTCGTGTTTCACTCTGAATGTTTCTTCAATCTTCATGTCTTCAGTCTCCTCTTTAATCAACGCCATCTTTATAATAGTGTCACACGGATCTCAATCACTTCACCAGGGGGTTTCCTGTATTTTAAAACTCTGTCATGTTTAACCCTAAAACATGCAAGAGTGGAAAATGATTAGCAGAAAAATACATTTGTATCACTTTTTATATCATCTGGACATATCCAAAGGAATTTTTGATATAGCAGTTGAGTTTTTAAAAGCCCTGTTTCTCCATCAAAACTTCAGTGTCTGAATTTAGCTTTACGACAAACAGGGAGTGAAATGAGACGCATGCTTTCTGTTACTGAATTAGGGTTGCCAACAGTCCCATATTACCCAGGACAGCCCGTATATTGGGTCCGTTTATTGACTGCTACGCTGATCTAACCACTGACTAACGCTGCACTCACACAGGGCTTCGGTGTTAATGTTTGACAGAGGGCGTGGCTGAAGCTTAGCAGTTATAGTGTCAACAGCCAATCACACGTCTGCTCTAGGGTATTTGCATACGGCAATCTGATTGGATGACGCCAGCGTTGGTGCTTGAAAAGTTGAGAAATCTTCAACTTCTGCCGCTTGCAACGCGAGTAAAGCGACACGACGGAACCCACAATTCAGTTCGGCAACGGATGATGTCACCCATTCAAAGTAAAGGAGAAGCGTTAACGCCTAAGCCCTTTGTGAATGGGGCGTAAGAGGCCATTCACATATGTTGCGTCTTTAGCACATTCAAGCTCAAGTTAATGTAAACTAACACGCTCAAATAGAGAGCAATGCTGGTTTTTTGTATGCCGCAGCAAGATTACATCTCAACTTTTCATAATGCTGCAAGCACACCGCAGGTCATGTGACATCAAACCAACCAATAAGCTTCGGACTTTCCTTAATAACATTGAAAGTTTAGCCAAGACTGACGAACAGCTGATTATAGCTGTACAGGATGGGTTTTTAATTGCTCATCTCCATAAATATATCTCTAGCACTAGCAATAGGTCAATGCAAGGGCTGGAAATCCATTTATCCTTTGCTGAAACTTCTTTCCACAGGACAAGTTTGTAATGCAAAAGTAAAATGCCTTTAAACGTGGCAATAACATCTGTTTGTGTATGTATTTGTAGATTATATTGCAAACAAATTATTATGATATTCATGGTCATACTATAAAGGGAGATCCATGTTGAAAACAAGTGTGTACATTATTTTCAGGATTATTTGTTGAATAGAAAGTTCAAAAGAACAGCATTAATCCGAAATAGAAAGCTTTTGTAACATGATTTTTTTACTGTCACTTTGGACACATTTAAGACATTCTTGCTGAATAAAAACTATTAATTTATTTAAAACAAATTCTTACTGACCCCAAACTTTTAAAGGGTAGTGCATACCGCTACAAAAGCTTTTGCAGGTTTGTGTGTAACAACTGACATTTATTTTTATGACATTCAATTATTTTTTGGATTAAATTGTGCATTAATGGGTTCAGCAAAACATATGTTTGTGTCTGAGAGACTTTTATACACACACACTTAACTGCAGACACTGAAATGACATACACTGTGTAGTACAAATATTTTCCTTTTCTGGCAACCTTATACTGAATACAAAATATAGCGTTTTTAATGTTAGATAAAACATTACAATGCCGCATTCAATAATAACGAATTCATTTTACAGTTAAAGTTAGTGTTTGACGCTTTCGAAACACACTTTGAGAAGCTTTAAAACTTTTGTGAATACTTTTCAAACTAACGTTATGGATTTTAGAAACGATGATTCTATCAACTGGTTCACTTCTTTCCAAAGGCACAGTTTCTGCCATCACCAGTGAAAGCTAATACAACAAGGGAAATAAATGTAATGGTTCGCACATTAAAATGAGTAAAAGCACTAACCTTTCTTAGCTGAATCATAACAGATGTAGTAGCTAGTGATGTGACGCTTGATACCGAGGCTTCGAAGCTTGTCTTAAAAAATAAAACATCTCAGAGTGAAGCACTAGGTGTGTTGGACATCGGCTGCGGCTGGATGCATCCGATCGGCGAGAGTAGCCGCGTGCAGGCGGGGAGGAGCTGCAAACGGAGACGTGAAGCTTTTATTTTTTATTGCATATCAAGAACAACATACAGAGGGTCACAGTGTATTATTATATATTACATTCATAATAGCATCAAAGGAAACAACAGAAAGGAAAAAATGAAATTAATAACAAACCAAACAGAAGTAAAATAAGTTTTCAGGGGAAAACTTACAAAATTTCGAAAAAGAAAAGGATTCAAAAATTCTATACATTATCGCTTTTTTATTTCTTGCAACTTTTAGGGCCTCAATATAATGTTTAAGTTCAATTTTAAATAGTATAATGTTAGGTTTATTATTTGTCCAATTCTGTTTGTGTATTTTCCATACATAATTATTAAGTTAACCACCAAATTCTGCTCCAAACTCTTTTTGTACAACACAAATATATCTTTACCAGATAGTCATATCTTACACTTTGTGAATTTGAATATCAAATAGTTCTACATAATTCTTTAATATAAATGTTAAAAAATGTTATCTACAATTTTCACACCATTAATACTTAACTGATTAGTAGTATATACAGGGATAGACTCAGAAGCTATATTACCTGATAAAAGTGTAATAAGTCCACTAGGAATGGCATCAAATACTACTGCAAACTCTTTAGCAGTTACAGGGATATTATAATAATTAAGGAATTCAAAGTAATTAAAAAGATGCCCATTATTCTCAAATAACTGTCACGTTCGATCACAGAAAACGAGGTGCAAACAGGGCGAGGACTCAAGTGCAGTAATAAGGGGGATTTATTTACAAAATAAAACAAACACAAACCCACAAGGGGGTAAAACACATAATCAAAAACACAAATAGACTCAAACACATACCAGGTAGGAATTCACGGGGAACCGGGACACGTAGACATTACAACGATCCGACAAGGACTGCAAACACACAGGAACTTATAAAGGGGAGAAATCAAGCAGGGAATGAGGCAAACACAGGTGGGGCAAATGAAACCAATAACGAGATAACAAGGGGGTGGGATCTAACAATGACAGAGGCAAATGGCCACACTAACAAAACCCACATGTGCACACAAGACAGGACAGGCATGTGACATTACCCCTTCCCTATGGAGCGGCTACCAGACGAGGGGGGGACGGAGGGGACAGACCAGGCCGGGACGGGAGGGACAGACCAGGGCGGGACGGGCATGTGACAATAACTGTCTGACTAATATTATACCATTATTGTACCAATTTCTACAAAATAAAGATTTATTTTAAAATATAATAAATTTGTTGTTCCAAATCACAGATTTGTGTGGATAAAATTTATGCTTAAAGATGAGCATCCATAATAATAAAAAAAACTGTTTATGAAAGGAAGAAAGCTTTATCGGAATCTTGTTTACATCAAAATTACACCTCAAAAAAATTCTAAACCCCCCAGTTTATCAAAAATTAACCTCAGGGATGATATTCCAAATTTTGCCTTTAGAGTACAAGTAGTTCTACCAGAAAGATTCGGAAGCCAGATGAAGTGCAAAAGTAACCAGTTTATTGAAAGTCCAGCAAGTATATAAGTTAGAGGTTCTTTGGCGTAGGCCCAGTCCTAAGCTCTCGTTTCGAGGGTGCCGGACTATGCATTTCCTGCCTGAAGATGAAGGTTGGGGCGTAGCCGACCCCCTGGAGGTATAGGCGGGGACCATCCTGGTGGTGGTGGGGAGGTTGGAGGTAAGGTCGGCGTCAGCATCTGCACACTCAGACATGTGTAAGTGACCATCTTTTATGCTCTGTGAATTAGGACATGATTGGTTAGGTCTGAATGTGATTGGTGACGTAATATTGAATCTTCCTGGCAGAACTTTGCCATAGGCTTTCATTTCTTTATCCACTTCTTCTTGAATACACAATTGGCAGTATTAAAGTCAAGAACATTCAGACCACCATCTTCAATTGGATTGCATAGAATAGTTTTTTTAAAAGGAACCGTATGTAAGAAATGTATTTCAATTAATCATAAAATGGCCCTGATATGTCACTAGTCATGTTAATTTCAAATACTTATATCACTGACAACAGTAGTCCGGCCAGGATATTGTCATTTTAAAAGTGAAGTTGCAGCCCTCAACTGATGTTGATGTTGACATGTTGTGTTTTGGCCTGAAGCGCCACCCTCCACCGATCTACCAATCACAAAGTCAGTAGTGTTTGGGCATCCAGGTTGCCAGCTCTGCTCTAGTTACCACAGCTGCGGCTACACACTTTTTGGATAAAAAATGTCTAACTTTACGAAACCTAAAATACCTCTCATGAAGCATAGACATAATTAACAGAAAGAAAAACCCAAATTACTGTGTAGGACTCGTCATCTGCCATTGTAAGCTCCATGTAGCAGCCTACGTTCCTGCTGGTTCCTGCAGCCTATCTGGCAACCTCGAGTCAGGGGGGAAGGGGAGAGGGGATACACCTCTACAGTAATCTGAAAGTGTTTGCAGTACCAGTTTTGGCCACAATCCTACATACAGGTCCTTTAAATAATGTGGTCTGTTCTTCCAAATAAAATTGAGCAAAACAGTATCCACAACTTTTATGACTGATTGTGGAACGTCTAAAGCGAGAGCTGTATACACCAAGCGCGACAACCCTTCAGTTTTGGATAGTAATATTCTTCCTTTTAATGATAGATCTCTCATTAACCATGAGTTTCATTTTTGTTTCATTTTCCTAATAATTGGAGTAAAATTCAAATTATTTCTCTCTTTTTGATCTTTACAGATTTTAATACATAAATAATCTACAATTTCCTTTACTGGAATGCCATGTATGTCATTGTGATAACATGTTTTCAAGGGGAATAAAACAAATTTTTTAATGTTTATACATAAACCAAATATTAAGGCACCCAATAGCTTTTTTTTAATTTTAGTTTCATTTTTTTTTCTCCATCCAAATGAAATGAGTGTCGTCCACTAATTGGGAGCATTTTAACCAAAAGTCTAATACCACAAAATGTATCTCTTTTAATATGTATGACCATGGTTTGTGTTACAAGTAAGAACAGAAACGGTGAAATGGGACAGCCTTGATGTATGCCTCTACAAAATTTAAACCTGGATGAGGTTCCATATGATAACTTAACTGAGCTGTTACAGTCATTGTATAGTGTTTGAATACCTTTTTTAAAGTATACACCAAAACCAAAATAATTTAAGGTCTCCAACATAAAGTTATGGTCAACAGCTTTAAAAAGAATCTACAAATAAAATAAAACCGTTATCTGTAATAAATTCATTGTAGTCAATTAAATCTAAAATGAGCCAAATATTATTGCAAATATGTCGACCTTTCATAAATCCTGATTGACAATCATCAATTATGGGTTCAAGACATTTCTTCAAAAGAAAATATCACACAGTGTAGCTTTAACTATTTTTAGTGCGCAATCGCTTTGCCCGGTCTTTGGCGCTTATGCAAGATGGTAGGTGAGAACGATTCCCCTTCACTTTCACGATCGCGGAACTGGAGAACTACTTTAGCTGTGGTACAATCGGAAAGAGACTCGAGCCAATAACACGAAAGCTGATTGGCTGCACTATAAGATGCATGTTGGTCTCATTTGTAGTTGTAACACAGCGAACTATAGTTGGACTAGTGAAAGAAAGAACTACAACACCACGGAATAAACACACACACACACACACTTAAGCGCTGCGGGAGCACTTCAACGAACAATAGGAGGTAGCATTACATGGACGTAGGAAAATTGAGACCTGTTTAAAATTATTTAAGACCTAGAAATCAACACTTCTGTGAATTTAAGACTTTTTAAGGCCTAAAATTTAGATTTTTAAATTTAAGACGTTTTTAGACTTTTTAAGACCCCGCGGGAACCCTGCTTTATTTTCGTTTTTCCGCCATTTGATGCAGTTTCTCTTAGTTAGTTACAACGCTCAAAAGCAATGTACAGCAACTGTCCGGGTTAATTATTTATTAAATATTAAGATCTTACATTTAGATATCCGTTTGGTCAATTTATTAAACAAAAAAGAACAAATTTTTATCCTCAGCTTCTCAAAACTACCTCCATACCGGTCGCCCCCACCCCATTATGTATTATGTATTATGAACAACCTAGTTCCTATATTCCTTAATTCTCTGCTCTCCTTTTAATATTAAACATACACCAATCAGGCATAACATTATGATCGTCTTGTTAATATTGTGTCGGTCTCCCTTTAGCTGCCAAAACAGCCCTGACCTGTCGAGGCATGGACTCCACTAGACCCCTGAAGGTGTGCTGTGGTATCTGGCACCAAGATGTTCGCAGCAGATCCTTTAAGTCCTATAAGTTGCGAGGTGGCCTGTACTCCTATGTTGTAAGTCGCTTTGGATAAAAGCGTCTGCTAAATGCCTAAATGTAAATGTAATAAAATAGTACCAGTAATAAAACCGGAAAAATCACTCATTTTGGCGCCCCTTTGAACGAGTGGCGCCCCTAGCATTTGCCTATTCCGCGGGCTGGCCCTTTCATAATATTATGTCTGATTGGTGTATATCACCAATGTTCTTAGGTTAACAGTTTCACAGTTTTAAATTGTGACCTCATGCTGAGGGCAGGTTAAATGACATGTGTTTCCAAGTATAGAGTGTGCTTTTAAAATAATATTAAATTATTTAAAAGTACATTTCAGGTGTATCCCAATGTGAAGGCCGAACCGAGGGACGGGGGTTGCCAGGTTTGCACAACAAAACCTGTCCAATTGCTAATCAAAAGCTCAGTCAGTTTATTTATAGAGCACATTTAAAAAGTGCCACTGGCTGACCAAAGTGCTGTAGACATAGAAAACAGAGCCAATAGAAATTAGTAACACAAATAAAAATGAACACAGTTTAAAACAGAAAAATCATTATAAGATAAAAGCAACAGAAAATTGAGATACATGACAGACAGTCGATCTAATATTAAGTAGGAGCTTGTGTGGGACCAGCCACTTCAGTTACCTTTGAAGGGTTCACTAAGTTACCCCTTGATTTTAGCTGGGTTCTAGGTATCTGAAGGAGAAGTTTTGTTTCAGATTTAAGACTTCTAGTGGGATAATATAAATGGAGTAAGTCAGACAAATAATCATTTAAGGATTTATACACCAGTAATACAATTTTATATTCAATTCTGAAATTTATCGGAAGCCTAAGAAGAGATCTCAAAAGGGGGTGCATGATCAAATTTCCTCTTACTTCTCATGAATTTTGCCGCAGCATTTTGAACATTCTGTAAGCGTGCCGTTTGGGACTTTGATACACCAAAATAAAGAGAGTTGCAATAGTCCAGATGCGAGGTCATAAGAGCATGGATCGCTTGGGAAGATTTGATTTTCGCTAGAGAGCGAAGATAGGAAAAGTTAGATTCAATAACAGCACTAATTTGCTTATCGAATTTGAGGGAACTACATCACACCTAAATTCCGTACTTGGGTAGAGATAAATAGATCTTGAGATCCAAGGTCAAGATCATGTCTTGGCCTGGTTTCTGAGGGGTCAAAAACAATAACCTCAAGACATGCTGTCAAACTGTTTAGAGCACTCTTATTTTTCCTAGACAAAGGCATATACAGGGAGTGCAGAATTATTAGGCAAATGAGTATTTTGACCACATCATTCTCGTTATGCATGTTGTCTTACTCCAAGCTGTATAGGCTGGAAAGCCTACTACCAATTAAGCATATTAGGTGATGTGCATCTCTGTAATGAGAAGGGGTGTGGTCTAATGACATCAACACCCTATATCAGGTGTGCATAATTATTAGGCAACTTCCTTTCCTTTGGCAAAATGGGTCAAAAGAAGGACTTGACAGGCTCAGAAAAGTCAAAAATAGTGAGATATATTGCAGAGGGATGCAGCAGTCTTAAAATAGCCAAGCTTCTGAAGCGTGATCATCAAACAATCAAGCGTTTCATTCAAAATAGTCAACAGGGTCGCAAGAAGCGTGTGGAAAAACCAAGGCACAAAATAACTGCCCGTGAACTGGGAAAAGTCAAGCGTGCAGCTTCCAAGATGCCACTTGTCACCAGTTTGGCCATATTTCAGAGCTGCAACATCACTGGAGTGCCCAAAAGCACAAGGTGTGCAATACTCAGAGACATGGCCAAGGTAAGAAAGGCAGAAAGTCGACCACCACTGAACAAGACACACAAGCTGAAACGTCAAGACTGGGCCAAGAAATATCTCAAGACTGATTTTTCTAAGGTTTTATGGACTGATGAAATGAGAGTGAGTCTTGATGGGCCAGATGGATGGGCCGTGGCTGGATTGGTAAAGGGCAGAGAGCTCCAGTCCGACTCAGACGCCAGCAAGGTGGAGGTGGAGTACTGGTTTGGGCTGGTATCATCAAAGATGAGCTTGTGGGGCCTTTTCGGGTTGAGGATGGAGTCAAGCTCAACTCCCAGTCCTACTGCCAGTTTCTGGAAGACACCTTCTTCAAGCAGTGGTACAGGAAGAAGTCTGCATCAAATGTGCGATTTACAAGGAGGGAAAACAGTGCACCTCTCTGAACAGTGTCTGGGAGGCTGTGGTTGCTGCTGCACGCAATGTTGATGGTGAACAGATCAAAACAATGACAGAATCCATGGATGGCAGGCTTTTGAGTGTCCTTGCAAAGAAAGGTGGCTATATTGGTCACTGATTTGTTTTTGTTTGGTTTTTGAATGTCAGAAATGTATATTTGTGAATGTTTAGATGTTATATTGGTTTCACTGGTAAAAATAAATAATTGAAATGGGTATAAATTTGTTTTTTGTTAAGTTGCCTAATAATTATGCACAGTAATAGTCACCTGCACACACAGATATCCCCCTAAAATAGCTAAAACTAAAAACTACTTCCTAATAAACTACAAAAATATTCAGCTTTGATATTAATGAGTTTTTTGTGTTCATTGAGAAATTGGTTGTTGTTCAATAATAAAATTAATCCTCAAAAATACAACTTGCCTAATAATTCTGCACTCCCTGTAAATATACATGTCGTCAGCATAACAGTGAAATGAGACATTGTGTTTCCTAAAAATAGAACCCAGAGGCACAGACAAACGTGTATTAGTTAAAAAAAGATTTAAACCAGCTTAAAACCTCGCCCCTAGACCAATGCAAGACTCTAGCAGAGAAACGAGAATCGTATGGTCGACAGTATCAAAAGCAGAAGACAAATCTAACATTACTAAAATGACGGAATCTCCCGAGTCTGTAGCCATGTAAATATAATTGAGAACTCTTATAAGTAGCGGAATCACAGCCAAAATGTTATTTATAGACATAATATTTTAGTGAATTTCTCTGACAACATACACAGTTTTAAGTCTGGATAGTCTTATGAAATATGAGATTCTTATGAAAATATTCCTTTTTATTACTCCCATTATCACACGTCTTTTTACATTACACATTGTCGCAAAAACATATTACTACACAAATAACATATAATGTATAGATGCATTGCATAGAATGGGAATTGCATTTATGGCCATGTTTATTATTAATTATTCTGGTGTGCAGTGCACAAAATTAAGATTCGAGAGAGGTTCAAGTCAGTGTTCAAAAAATGATGTTAAGTTTAGAAATGTTGCATCCACTTATTATTATTGTGACATTTTAGTATGCAAATGACAGGGAAAACTTCAAGAAAACTTCGGCCCTAAAAATAGGCAGCACATATCGGCCATTGGCTGATCTCTAAACATTGACACCGGTTATAGAAAAACATTGGTTGAACTCCAGCTGCTTGGCCATTCCAAACCCATTCCATGAAGCTCTCTACACACAGTTCTCGAGCTAATCTGAAGGCCACACAAAGTTTGGAGGTCTGTGGCTATTGACTCTGCAGAAAGTTGGTGACTTCTGCGTACTATACGCCTCAGCATGTGCTGAACCCGTTATGTGATTTTACGTGGCCTACCACTTTGTGGCTGATTTGCTATTGTTGGAGCCCGATCTCACGAAAATGCGTATAAATAGTGCGAGTGTGCAATCTCGTAGAATGTATACGCCAAAACTCATTTTGGCGTGCATATGATACGCACTTTACATGGACGTACCTACTACTGATACCAGACAAACACCTCCGTCCGACACTACACAGTTACCACAGACATCACAGGTGCAGCAATCGCCGTAAAAATCAATGTCCCAAATGCCATACCACCCAACATAACAAATTCCACAGATGCAGGACCTATAAAATCCTTCGTAAAGGTATCAGTTATATCACGAGATGAAGTGGGTTCCTAACCATTCTACAGAAACATCAAGAAATCTCTCTCTCAATCACAAATTTGCTTCTCACAAAATTTGACAAGATGTCAGCACCACGGACAGCCAAGACATCGAGGAATATTTCATTGATATATGGTCCGCTCTCCTTTTGAACTTTTCTTCCCCTAAGTGCGCTTCATGAATTTTATTTAGCATTTCTTTCCTTAGGCTCGCTGGGAGGGCGTATTTGCTGCCCTTGAATACGATGCCATCCACTACACTGAGTTCTGATCTGCCCGCCCAGTCATCCCTAATTCTTACAGGACAGTTTTTTCCCCCTCCGGCTATCCTTCCTGAATTGCTACCTTCAGTTCTTTCATCCTTTTTTGTCTCACGTTTTATTTGTTAACTTTTCATTGGGCATGATGCTTCCAGTTTTGTCTCATTTCTGAAGGGATTGAAACATTCTACATGTTAATTGAATTGTTAATGTTTGGTACATAAAACAGAACTGAGAATGTTTTGTACTTTATACCCAGAATTTTATTGCATTTTTTATTGAAATAAAAATGGTGAAACATGCACTGCCTCTCTGATTTGTATTTAAAACTGGTTAACAATGCTCATAGAGCCTAATCCTTCTGAAGGAATTAAATCGCCCCATGCCTGTGTACTCTTTTAAACTCAGAAGTATAGTATTATGATTTTTTTAGGACAAACCAGTTCAGCAGGACATCAGTGAAAGGCTCTGGGAAAATACCTTGATATCGTTTTAAACCATACCAGGACATAAAGGTACATTTCTATCACTAAGGGTGCATAAATGTTCTTTTAAAGTTACAAACAATAAGGTACAAAAATTTACCAATATTCTGAGGTATAATAGAGGTGTATAAGTTATCTCATATCCTGATTATAAATATATATATATACACACTCACCTAAAGGATTATTAGGAACACCATACTAATACTGTGTTTGGCCCCCTTTCGCCTTTAGAACTGACTTAGTTCTACGTGGCACTGATTCAACAAGGTGCTGAAAGCATTCTTTAGAAATGTTGGCCCATATATCGATAGAATAGCATCTTGCAGTTGATGGAGATTTGTGGGATGCACATCCAGGGCACGAAGCTCCCGTTCCACCACATCCCAAAGATGCTCTATTGGGTTGAGATCTGGTGACTGTGGGGGCCATTTTAGTACAGTGAACTCATTGTCATGTTCAAGAAACCAATTTGAAATGATTCGAGCTTTGTGACATGGTGCATTATCCTGCTGGAAGTAGCCATCAGAGGATGGGTACATGGTGGTCATAAAGGGATGGACATGGTCAGAAACAATGCTGGTAGACCATGGCATTTAAACGATGCCCAGTTGGCACTAAAACATCCCCCACACCATTACACCACCACCAGCAGCCTGCACAGTGGTAACAAGGCATGATGGATCCATGTTCTCATTCTGTTAATGCCAAATTCTGACTCTACCATCTGAATGTCTCAACAGAAATCGAGACTCATCAGACCAGGCAACATTTTTCCAGTAATCAACTGTCCAATTCTGGTGAGCCTGTGCAAATTGTAGCCTCTTTTTCCTATTTGTAGGGGAGATGAGTGGTACCCGGTGGGGACTTCTGCTGTTGTAGCCCATACGCCTCAAGGTTGTGTTGTGGCTTCGCAAATGCTTTGCTGCATACCTCGGTTGTAACGAGTGGTTATTTCAGTCAAAGTTGCTCTTCTATCAGCTTGAATAAGTTGGCCCATTCTCCTCTGACCTGTAGAATTAACAAGGTATTTTCGCCCACAGGACTGCCGCATACTTGATGTTTTTCCCTTTTCACAACATTCTTTGTAAACCCTAGAAATGGTTGTGCGTGAAAATCCCAGTAACTGAGCAGATCGTGAAATACTCAGACCGGCCCGTCTGGCACCAACAACCATGCCATGCTCAAAATTGCTTAAATCACCTTTCTTTCCTATTCTGACATTCAGTTTGGAGTTCAGGAGATTGTCTTGACCAGGACCACACCCCTAAATGCATTGAAGCAACTGATTGGTCGATTAGATAATTGCATTAATGAGAAATTGAACAGGTGAGTGTATGTATATATATATATATATATATATATATATCCTAATTAATATAATACATGAGTGAAAGTGTCCAATAACAGGTTAAAATGGTGTCATCAGTTTGTCATCAGATGTAAATTGTGTTCATACCAAGTGGCAACCTCCCCAGTTCCCTTTCGTTCAGTCACTACGACGTAACGTTAGTGACTAACGAATGGGGGTTTCGCTTAGAAGCCTATCATCTTCGAGCTTAGAGAAAACGCCCAATGGCGTGCCAATGCCATGGGCATGCGGAATTTGCATACGTAACTCCGCCTCACCGTGAGTATATAAGGAGTGCGTAGCAACATCGCATTATGTTTCTGCCGGAGCCAAGAGGACCTACCTCTTCACTCCTACAGCCTTCTGAGACTCTGTCAGCTTCTTCGAGACGAGCAGCTTTCCGGTCGGTGTTGGTGTAACGGCGCGTTCCAGTGATCGCATACTTCCTGCCTGCTGATCTCTGCAGTGGTCTGTTGACAGCTGGTGTGTGTTTCCCTGGGCGCTTCGGCATCGACTGCGAGGCTTCCTCTCACAAAAAGACGGTGCTTCGGTTTTTCAAGACGGTTCGCCCGTGCACTTCCGGGTGCGATCGATATCCATTGCTGTCTATGGGCACTTTCACTGCTCGATGTGTTTGGGCTTCAGCACGTTCGGGCAGTGTTTGTGGATGTGTCATGTTCCCACTGCGGGAATGTGACCATCGCGATGTTGTGGTCGAGACTCAGTGATCTCCGTGAGGAGAGAGAGTCCCCTCTGCCACACCCCAATCTACCGTCTCCGAGAGAGGTGGTACTTTGGCTGGTGGCCAGGGTGACCTGAGGGCTGTGCTGTGGTTTAAGACCCCGGCGTTCATTCCTCGGGCCACACCCTCTAGCACATCGCTTCCCGTGAGTGCTGGACTGAAACAGCGCCCGCCTCTGACGCCTCGTTCGTTCAGTTCACACTCCAGATAGCAGTGGGATTTAGATCGCCGCATCCCAAGGTGGGCTGGAGTCCTTTGGGGATGACGATTAGGCAGTGCTCCGCCTCCGGTGTGTCAGCGCAGCCTGATCTGACCCAGAGTTGCCAGCCATGTTATCTCGGGCAGCCGCGAGCCTCGGGCTGGTGTGGAACTCCGCCCTGTCACGAGTGCTCGTGGTTGCGCGATTGGTTTTTGGGGACGGCACCCGACAGTTGTTGGGCCCCGCCCCAATGCCTTCGTCCCGAGGTGCATGAGGAGGTCACGCGGTCCGGGAGTCCCGTGCTTCCCGTGGCCGCTCGGCCTCCTCCGCCTTCTCTGCCCTCGATGGGGCCGTGGCCTAGGGTACACTGGGGTCCCCCCCACTGTTGGGCACTCTGTTGCGCACTCACGGTGTCCACAGTGTGCTTCGGCGTGGCGTGGCTATCCTAAGCACCCTCCCAGAGCCTCAGGGCCCGTCTACTTCGGTGGCGTGGTCCTGCAGAGCTACGGGGCAGGCCGCCGCCCCTTTGCACATGCACGAGGGTGGAGCCGACCCAGGGCTCTTCAATGAGCTGCGTGCCGCCACTGATCCCGCCCTCTGGGCGGTGAAGGTGGCCACACGCTCCCTGGGCCGGGCGATGTCCACAGTTGTGGTCCGGGAGAAACACCTGGCCTTACCTGGTGATGTGGAGGTAGTTGAGTGAGCCACCTCCTCAACTCGCCCATATCCCAGGCTGGCCTCTTCGGCGGCGCGGCTGAGAACTGCGCCAAACGGTTCTCGGCCGCCCGAGAGCAGACTGAGGCTGTAACACGTACTGCCCCGGCCAGCTGCTGCACCAGCCGCCGGCTCAGTCGCCTCAGTCCGCTCGCCGCCGAGGGCGCCCTCCCCCCTCCTACCCGGCCCCAGCAGCAGCCTTCACCGGGGCCGTGTCATGGAGGAGGTTGCAGGATGACGCCCAGTTCCGCTGCACAGCCTGACTAAACGCCAGGCTGGAGGTGGACAACTCAGAGATGGGTTCCAGTTCTTTCCAGGAGATGGTAGCAGGGCCTCTCCTTCCCCCGGTGGAGGGCCGGGGGAAAATCCTTCGCTGCTGGCCTCCGGGCTGGCGGCGAGAGAACTGGTGTCCCCATCCCTGAGGACACAGAGACTGGTGATGGCAGTGTGCACCGCCCTCGGGCCGCGCCGCCTCGCCTCTCTCTCGCCAGCCTCTCAGAGCAGACCCCAGTGGAGCGCGTCCTTCCCTGGTCTCCTCTGTCAGGACGCAGCTGCTGGCTGTGCCCCACACCGGGACGCTATGCCTCCCACGTCTGGGCCAGTCACGCTGCCTCGCTGCCCCACCCGGGGTACGTCTGTGGTTCGAGTGACCCCCGTGGTCAGTTCCTGGGAGTCTGACTACAGCTTCCAGGACTGTCCGCAGGGCCGCAAAAACCATCAGGCTCGGCTACGCGATTCAATTCGCGCAGGCTCCTCCTCGCTTTCGGGGAGTCCGCTCACCATGGTGGGGCCCAATGTCCCAGTCATGCGCGCGGAGGTTGCCACCCTACTGGCGAAGGGTGCGATCGAGCCTGTCCCTCCAGCCGAAATGAAGTCCGGCCTCGGCCTTTACTTCATTGTACCCTAGAGAACCGGTGGGTTATGGCCAATCCTGGATCTGCCCGTCCTGAGCCGATCCTTACAGGCTTCCGTTCAGGATGTTGGCAGCGAACGCCTTCTCGAATGCATTCGTCCAGTTGATTGGTTGCAGCGATTGACCTGAAGAACGCCTACTTCTTTGTCTCCTACCTCGATGCGGACCGTTCCTACAGGTCTGCTTCGAGGGGCGGACATTCAGTACGCGTCCCTCCCATTCAGGCTAGCTCTGTCCCCTCGTGACTTCACGAAGTCTGTCGAGGCAGCCCTTGCGCCACTCAGGCAGCACGGGTTCGCATCCTGAACTGCCTCGGCGACTGGCTCAGACTGAGTCACTCGAGAACAGGGTGCGAACACAGAGTTCTAGTGCTCCAGCACGTAGCCTGTCTGGGCCTTCAGGTCAACTGGGAGAAGAGCAACTCTGCTCCGTGCAGGGGATCTCTTTTCCCGGTATGGTTTTCAACTCGGTCGCCATGTGCGTGCAGCTTACCAGCGAGCACGCGCAGTCAATGCTGACTTGCCTCCGTTAATTCGAAGCAAGAGTGCGGTTCCACTGAAGTGTTTCAGAGGCTCCTGGGGCATATGGGCATCTGCAGCCGCGTGACGCCGCCGGATTGTTCATATGAGACCGCTTCAGCATTGGCTTCGCGATCGGGTCCCGAGATGGGCATGGCAGTCTGGCGCTCCGGGTCCAAGTGACTCAGGCATGCTTACAGACGCTCAACCCGTGGTCGAACCTCAGTTTCTACGGGCCGGGGTGCCCGGAACGTTCCAGGCATGTTGTCGTTCGACGGATGCCTCTGCCACGGGTTGGGTGCCATGTGCAATTGACAAGCAGCCGCGGGCTCCTGGACAGGACCCCACCGCCTCCTGCATGTCAATTGCCTTGAGTTGCTGGCAGTACGGTTCGCCCTGCACCGCTTCCGAGCGTTGCTGAAGGGTCAACATGTGCTTGTCCGGACAGACAACACGGCCATAGTAGCGTACATCAACCACCAGGGCGGTCACGCTCCGCCGTATGTCTCAACTCGCCCGCCATCTCGGTTTATGGAGTCAGAAGCGCCTGAGGTCCTTCGTGCTGTCCATATTCTGGGAGTCCTGAACCTCGCAGCCGGCGAGCTCTCGCGGTTTCAGCCTCCCGGAGAATGGAGACTCCAGCCCCAGTCGGTCCAGCTGATTTGGGAACAGTTTGGGGACGCAGGTAGATCTGTTGCCTCCCATGACTCTTCCCACTGCAGCCTGTTCTTTCCCTGTCCGAGGGCACGCTGCACGGATGCACTGGCGCACAGCTGGCGCGGGGCCTACGCGGGTATGCGTTTCCCCAGTGAGCCTACTCGCACAACTTTTGTGCAAGATCAGGGAGGACAAGGAGCAGGTCCTTGGTCGCCCCGTACTGGCACGGCCGGACCTGGGTCCCGAACTCGTACTCCTTGCGACAGCCCCTCCCTGGCCTATTCCTCTGAGACCTCCTCACTCAGAGACGGGGCACCCTTTGGCACCTGCGTCCCGATCGGTGGAGCCTCCACGTGTGGCTCCTGGATGAGACGCGGCAGGTTTGAGTGGCCTGCCACCTTCGGTGGTCGCCACCATCACTTCTGCTAGGGCAGAGTCCACTCGGCATGCCTATGCGTTGAAGTGGAACCTCTTCGTCACCTGGTGCTCTTCCCGCCAAGAAGACCCCTGGAAATGCCCGATCGGGTCCGTGCTCTCGTTCCTCCAAGAAGGGTTGGAGCGAAGGCTGTCTCCCTCCACCCTCAAAGTTTATGTGGCCGCTATATCTGCCCACCACGATCTCTTGGAGAACAGAAAGGTAAGTCAGCACGACCTGATCATCAGGTTCCTGAGGGCGAGGAGACTGAATCCTCCTCGCTCTCCTCGTTCCCTCTTGGGACCTCTCAGTAGTTTTAAGATGCTCTGCAGAGGCCTCCCTTTGAGCCTTTGCGGTCGGCTGATATTAAGTTCCTGTCGATGAAGACGGCTCTGCTGACCGCATTGGCCTCCGTCAAGAGGGTCGGGACTTGCAGGCATTTTCGGTTGACGTGCCTGGAGTTCAGGCCGGCTAACTCTCACGTGATCCTGAGACCCGGCCTGGATATGTGCCCAAGGTTCCCACCACTCCGTTCAGAGACCAGGTGGTGAACCTGCAAGCGCTGCCCGTGGAGGGCAGACCCAGCCTTGGCACTGCTCTGTCCAGTACGCGCGCTCCGCGCCTACGTAGACGTGACGCAGTGTTTCAGGACCTCAGACCAGCTCTTTGTCTGTTATGGTGGAGAGCGGAAGGGAAGTGCTCTCTCAAAGCAAAGGCTGTCTCACTGGATAGTGGACACCATTGTTTTGGCTTACCAGCAGCAAGGTCGACCATGTCCCCTTGGGGTGCGGGCTCACTCCACTCGGAGTGTCGCCTCCTCTTGGGCTTTAGCGCATGGCGCCGCTAACAGACATCTGCAGAGCTGCAGGCTGGGCGACACCTAACACATTCGCCAGATTCTACAATCTCCGAGTGGAGCCAGTGTCCGATTATGTACTCGCCCCGAGGGGCGGTAATGGGCCAGGCTCAGGTGTCTTCGCTTGCTTGCCATTCCACTCCTCGGACTGGATACGTGCGATATTCCTCAGGTGAGCTCCCCGAGAGCCCTGAGTTCCTCCAGCACTGCTTACGCCGATGCCTGTGTGTCTGCCCTCCGCGAGCCCAGACCCTCGTGTCCGGCCAGGTGCCCCGTGTGCATGGTTCCCCTCCGACCCCCACACGTGTATTTCACCGTAAGCCTCCGCAGTGAGCGGGTTTCTTCCCTTGGCATGTCCCGGCCATCCCTAGGGTTAAAAATCCACCTTCGGCTGGTACCTAGAGTTTCCATATGCAACCCTTGCGGGTCATATGTGTACTCTTAAGTCCTCCTACGGGTAGGCATCTTGGCATTTCCTCACTGGGATATGCTTCCCAGTGTACCTTGGTATTCCTGTGATAAGTGGGAGTCCTTCGTCCGTACTAGTCTTACGACAGGGAACTCGCGCTACGCAGGGCACTGGAAGACAGCTGAGTGGCGGGATTAGATTGGACCCCATTCGTTAGTCACTAACGTTACGTCGTAGTGACTGAGCGAAGGGAACGTCTCGATTACGGATGTAACCTGGTTCCCTGAGGAGGAGCGGAGGCGTAACGTCCGTTGCCACATCAGCTGTGCTACCTGGAACGCAGGAGTTCAGTCTTGGCTCCTCAAGCAGGTAACATAATGCGATGTTGCTACGTGCCTCTCCTTATATACTCACACGGTGAGGCGGAGTTACGTATGCAAATTCCGCATGCCCATGGCATTGGCACGCCATTGGGCGTTTTCTCTAAGCTTCGAAGATGATAGGCTTCTAAGCGAAACCCCATTCGTTAGTCACTAACGTTACGCCTCCGTTCCTCCTCAGGGAACGAGGGTTACATCCGTAATCGAGACGTTTCTCTTGAAGCCAATACGGAAGTGATTTGAACTGTAATTCCTCGACTGGCCACTAGGGGCTCCAGAAGGGAGCAAAATCTCATTGAGCCCCATGTTAAAATGCCCAACTTTACAGCAGAAAAAAACATGTTTACAGCGTGGTACAAATTGTGGTTTTGGTCTATATGGCTAATATTGCCCTTCATGACGACTGTGAGGGGGGGTGAGTTTTTTTATAACTCATTCATTTACATTTTATTAAGCCTTAATTAAGGGCGTGGCCACTTTGAGTGACAAGCAGGTGACAAGTGGATTCTGTGGAGGAAAAATTGTATCATAGTAGAAGATTTATGTTTAAGGTTATACAGAAGTCAACACCTGTCTCTGTTATTCAAAAACACTTCTTAATTTGGGGTCATGGGACACCTAGTTTGGAGACTCTCTCGGGCCTTAGGTGTCGCTGATTAAAACACACACACACACACACACACACACACACACACACACACACACACACACACAGTCAAAACCTACATCTACCTCATAAAATGTATGCATGGTCATTATCTCACAACCATTATATAAAATGGCAAGCTGTGGGGTTAATTGTACTAACAGACCGTCCAAGAAGCCTGGGCTTCATTTTTTCCTGCAAGTGAAAGTCTACTATAATTAAATGTATTATAAATTTGATTTCAAATAATTTATTTTAAATAAAAAATTATTTATTAATATATTATTTTATTTAAAATGATATGGACGTTATACTCCAGAATCGGCCAGACTTTGATTAGCTGTAGACTGAAACCATAAACTGTGGGTCAGTATCACTATAAAGTGCCTTTGGTGTCCTCATCAGAATCGCTCAGCAGTGCCGGCCCGTTATATAGGCAGTATAGGCAAATGCTAAGGGCGCAATCTCGCTAGGGGGCGCCAAAGAGGCCAAGGGATAATAAAAAATAATAATAAATGTTTTCTTTTTTTTTTAAAGTTAGAAACATAACCAAACTGCTGATATCTTTAGCAAACTAAACTTCGAATTAGTATTAATAATTTGTATTATATAAAAATCCAAAATAAGGGCATTACTGCACCCGCCCACAATTGATTGACACCTGAAGGATGGCCGGAGTGAGGTGAGACCCGCCCAGGCCCCGTGTGCCGATTTGTTTACTTTCTGTAACGGCTCAGCGAGGGGCGAAGTGACGACATGTCAAAACGACCTCATACATTATCTGGTGCGCAAGGAAGAAAAAAACGAAAAGAGGAGGAAAAACGCGAAAAAGCCAGAGGTAAGACTGTGTGAAGAAATCACTGAATTAATTAATTGTGCGCGTTCACTAAGATAACACGTTAAACAGATAACTTTACAGATGAATATCTACATAAACAGACTGATATCCAATCCTTCAAAAACATGCATTACCATGGCTTGAAAAGCAGTATTTTTAAGGCCAACAACATTGTCGTTTTTTATGCTATGCCAATTGGTTTGAAATGTCTCTGTAATTAGTTAGAGAGGCACATTAAACGCAGTTAGCAAAGGCCTAATCTGTCACTGTATGAGACAATATTAGCAGGCAAGAGATGATTTATCACCTTGGCATAATAGTAGAATCATTTAGTTGCTCAGAATCATCATCTAAGACTACAATATGGATATTTCTAGGTGGAAACCTACCAGTAATATCTTTGATTATAGAATGTTAAAATGAGCAGTAAGTCTAGAGGCGTAGACAGGTAATATTTATGTTGGATTATTTAAAATATCTCTTTGTATTTCTTATAATATTTTTTTAATGTGTATTATCTATTCATTTATTTAACCCTCCGTGGTCCACAATATGATTTCAATGAGTAAAAAAATGTGATGCTTTTCCTGCTTAAAATTAGACACTATAACAATAAACATTTTCAAATTTTTTTATTTTTATTTTGTTGCCTCAAGGCAACATTGTACCACAACGGAAAAATTGAAACATTTGACATTTGCATGTAGAAAAAAGAAATATATGTATTGACAAACATGCATTTCTTTAACCAAACACATGTACAAACACATTTATCCAGTTTATAATGTATTAAAAATGTAATATTTGATAAAAAGTAAAATTTCAAATTCAGCTGTTGGTCTCAGGCAACATTGTACCATCACGGAACACAAGTATTACCAAACCATCATATCAAGTTATCAAATCCATCTTCATCCTCATCTCCATCTTCAATCTCACCTCACTCTCTCTCCCTGTCACTATGACCCTCATCTTCCTCATCACATGACACCTCATCCTCACCCTCATTGGTTGTGTTTTATACTTTTTTAAAGCGCTACAGAAAATGTGCAGATCATAATATGTGCACTTATAGTATGTGAATTACTAATCTTATACGTGCATTACAAAATCATGCAAAAATGCAAATATATTTAGATAATTCTAACTCTTTTCCTTACAAATACACTACATTTGTATCCAACCCAGTGTGTCTTGTATGGCCTTATGCGATTCCATTAAGGTACAATGTTGCCTTGAGGCAACACACAGTTTTTTGTTATTTACTCTAAAACATTTGATGATATACAATGTAAAGTTCTTGAAAATACTTCTTTACTTACCAGTGAAGGTGACTCATATTTTTTGTGGTTGATTAACTGGACGGAAATTAGTGAAAAATGCACTTTTCATTGGAGAAAATATGGAGTCGTGACCTTTGAAACAGGACACAAAATGGACCCCTGTGGCCTGTGGGTCATGTGACCCCTTTTTTGCCCTTTCATTAATTAGTGTTTGAGTTCAGCTATTTAAGTTTAACGTGTAATTTGTTTTGTTAGTTTTCTTATTTAGGCTATTGAAGAATTTTATATTAGTCTTGTTATTTTTAGTGCTGTATCATACTTTTACTGTATTATTTCAATCATTGTTGTTTGATTTGTTTTTATATTTAAGTAAATTATGATCCAGTTATTTGGATTAATTTCTAAAGTGGCTTTTGTTTCTTTTGTGTTTTTTATTTTATTTTTTACCAAAAGTGTTGCACTTTCTTTCACACTATTTAAACATGTGAATTTGAAACCCTTTTTTTTTACAAAATAAATGAAAACGTCAATGGCAAAATTAGGCTCATGTTTTCTCATAAAGCGACTTTGGGTATCTGGAAAAGTGCTATACAAGTGTTATTATTATTATTTTTTATTATTTTGTGTAAATACTTGGTGATATAAATCGCAATATAAGGGGGCGCCAAAAAAAATCTTGCCTAGGGCGCCAAAGAGGCTAGGGCCGGCACTGTCGCTCAGTCATCATGAACATAATAGAAAATAATGAAATTCTGAGGTTTTATTATAAATGGCCAAATATTAACAAACATGCAAGTGCAATGAACTGATGCACTCAGTGACGTCCCCTCCCCCATTTGGTCTTTCTCAGACTGCAAAAAAAAAGGTCTTTCTTCAGTGGAGGTTAAAACATCTCTCTACAGATTGGTATGGGGGCACATTATCTTTCTGCAGATCTACATTTTATAATCACTATACAATGAAAATGTATTTATTCTAAATTGAATTTGGCCATGCCAGTGTGGACATGCTTTATGGTTTGCTCGTATATTGTCAGCTTGCAGTTAATTTATAAAAAAGTGCTGGAGCTTGACAAATATGCATTTCTAACAGCCTAAGATCTTCTTAATATAACACATATGAAGTGACATGGAAAATCTCCATTTTTATTTTGGAAATTGTGAAGTCTCAAAAGCACTTTATGGTGATTTTGATCATACAACTTTCTGAAACGTTGTCATATAATGTTATGTCTGCATTTTATAAATAGCGTAACATTTACTTACACAGACTATATTGGAAGTATTTGTTTTAATTATTGACATGTCCTCAAGAATATGTGTTGAAAGAGGCCTGTAATTACTCAACAATAGACAGTACAACACAACAGAATGAGGACTGTGAGGTCTACCAACATTTTTAAAGGGGTACTTCAGCGCTGGGAAGAGGTTTAAGGTTATACAGAAATCAACATCTGTTTCTGTTATTCAAAAACATTTCTTAATTTGGGGTCACAGGACACCTAGATTGGAGACTCTCCCGGGGCCTTAGGTGTCACTGATTAAATCACACACACACAATCATCCCCTACACTGCCCCTGCCCCTAAACCTACCCATCACAGGAGACATGCTGCATTTTTACATATTCAAAAAACATCACTTAGTGTGAGTTATAAGATGTTTTCCTCATGGGGACCAAAAAATGTCCACACAAGGACAAGGATTTTGGATATTGCCATCTTTGTGGGGACATTTTGTCCCCATACCGTAGGGATTACCAGTCCACACACACACACACACACACACACACACACACACACACACACACACACACACACACACACACACAGAGTCAAACCTACATCTACCTCATAAAATGTAAATGTAAACCCCCCATCATCGCTTGAGGCCTTGACACAAACACTGATGGGGGAAGATAGGAGGGGGGGACCATTGTGTCCCTTGCTTTCTTTTAATTAGTTAAAGAAGGGCGGGGGGAAAGGCATTTGTTTCACCTTTCCTCGGTACGGAAAAACACTGAGACACTGAGGGGTATAAAAGCTTGGGCCTTCTATTGTTCCTCTGTTCACACTTGTGGTCACCATGAGAATGGTTGCTTCAACTGTGGATCCATTTCTTGCAGGAAATTAAATCTTTAAAGACACAATTGGCTAAGGTTTTGTCTCTTATTCAGAAATGCAACGGAGTTAACGTTATTTTGCAACAAAACTGGGTCATTAATGTAGTATAAATATGAAATTATTTTTGAATTTGATGCCTTCTAGACTGAGAAAACACAGAAAATGTATTTTTGTCTCATGGGGATGAAAGACAACAATTCCCAGAAAGCACTTCGCTGCCCGAGGCTTCTCTAGACACGGCTTTCTGGTTCACTTGCCCACCACGTTCATTTTCATAAAATCAGTTCAGTTAGAGACGCTACAATTAAAAACTGAACCTGTCTGTTCAATATGAGTGAGTCGATTGAATGTCACGGCCGTCACAGCACAAACGCAGCAGGATCGGATTACATTCACCTCATGAGCTGAGGTAACCGTGGGATTCGCGGCTACGGCCGTATTCACAGCACGCGTTCAGTCTGGCGCATTTTCAGATCATGTCTTTGGAAGCTTAACTATCATAGGAAGTTCATTTGAAAAATTGAAACACTCACTTTGCTCTCCACCGCTCCGTTTACATGAATCTCCGCAGCTCCCGAGCCGAGTGCTGCAAGTGCTGTGAGTGTGATGTTGAAAACATGTGAAAACAGCGCCCTCTGCTGGGTGTAGTCTTCAGCCTCTGGACAAAAACTCCTCCGATGACGCAAAATGACGATATTTGCGCCATCGGAGGAATTTTTCCAGAAATAAAATACATAATTCTCTCGTCTCAGGGTCATATGAGGGGGGAAAGTACGATAATTCTAATATAATCCTGGGTTTCTACTGATACAAAGCTTAATGCAAATCGCTGAAGTAACCCTTAATGGACACTGACGTAATTTAAAATGCTTTGTTTGTATGTAAAATTGTCTGTGAAGGAGATAACTACATATTTGTCTGTTTAAAGTTTTCCTCTAGGTGCTCCAGACCATTTCAGGCTGGATCAGGGGATGCTCAACATGAAACGGCAGAATTGGATGCCTAACAAGGATTCTCGTCTATGCAGTGAACACTTCGAGAAGCATCACTTCACCACTGACTCCAGGGTACGTAGACCTTGTTCCATACCTTACAAAGAATCAAGCTACTTATTTGTTGAAATTGATGATGTATTTACCGTCATACATTAATTTATATTACAGGTCACTGTTCAATCAATCAATCAATCAGCTTTATTTATAAAGCGCTTTTACAATGACGATTGTTTCAAAGCAGCTTCAGTGTTAAACAGGACAATATTGCAAAAAAATTTGATTTGACTGTACAGTCGTTCTGGAGAAAACAGTGATGTTATTAGCTTATTTTAATTTATCATATAGCAACAATGTTGGCAGATCAGTATTATAGTTTTTAGAATTAAATTAGACCTAATTAATAAAATTTATTTGTATATTTAGTTGAATAACTTAGGTCTAGGGCTGAAACAATTCCTCAAGTTACTCGAATTAAAAAAATCCTTGCGGCAAAATCATCTGCCTCGACGCTTCGTTTATTTAATTTAACTACACACGGATGTTACAGAAAGAAATTTTTTGGTGTAAGTACTCGGAGTATGCGCGGATTGCGGTTATATCCGTGGGTCAGGTGGGTAAACATCCACCTAAACATTGTAAACATCGGTGACGTTAGAACTGATCCGCGCATCTGTACTCTTGTTCTTTTTTCAAGTTACCTTCTACAAAAATGTGATAAAGCCACGAGAATACTTTTTGTGCAAAAACAAGCTAATTAGTAAATGTATTCAGCAATTTCGTTTTAGCTTGTGTCAGTCTCCTCTGCAGTTTACAATGTAAATACAGTGCATCTCCTGCGTCGTCATCACACGTATGCTCATGTGAACAGAATCGGCTGCCGTATAACTCGAAAGTGCTGCACTATTTATTTTTAATTTGTGTTCTGAAGATAAAGAAAGGTCTTACAGTTTTGCAATGACATGAGGGTGAGGAATTAATGACAATTTTCATTTTTGGATGAACTAACCATTTAATGCAAAAATAGTGACACACCAGTTAATTTTAGTGTTTCACCCAGAGACCATAAAATGTCACTGTTGCAAAAATCCAACAGCCCGTCACTCTGCAATATTGTCATATTTTCTTATGTTTCTTATAATTCTTATTAGGGAAGGACATGCCTGAAGGACACTGCCATGCCTACCGTTTTCTCTTTCTCCAAGGGCGAAGAACAACAGCCAAAAAGAAGACGCTTGGTAAGTTTTAATGAGGTGGTAAGTGGCACATATTTTTGATGTAAATAGCAATAAGGAGGTTGCATATGTAGATGATGAGAGTAGTGCCAGAAGCCCTGCTGTCAAACAGAGCAATGTCATGATGATGGAAGACACATCTGAACAGGCCTTCGTTGCTCAAGATGTTGTGCATGATGTCATTGCTCTGACAGCGAATATGTGTGAGGAAATTGTTTTGGGTAGCAGAAAACAAGCACACACAGCATTAGATCACTCATACGCTATGTCAGAACAGCTGCCTTGCCGCTGCCTGCCTAGTTGTTGTGATCCCTCATACTGTATTTTAGCGTCTCCAAAAACAATTGAAAGGAAAGCTTATGAGGTAAAGGACAAGCTATGTTTAGCTCGCAAACGACTGAGGTTGAAAGCACAACAGACAAGGAGACTAAAGGCAAGAGTTTCTTCCTTGAAAGAAATAGTAAAAGTGCTTCAGAAGAAACTTATAATTTAAACGGAATGTGCCTCTCTTCTTGAAAGTCTGGATGATGTTCCCCGGGAGATCTTTCAGAGAATCCAAAAGAAGAAAAAGTCAGTGTTTTGCGAAAACTTGAAGCAATTCGCAACTACACTGCACTTCTACTCTCCAAAGGCCTATGACTATGTGAGAGAGAAGTTTCTCTCTGCTTTGCCTCATCCTCAGACCATACGAAAATGGTACAGTAGCATCTCTGCAGATCCTGGATTTACTGTTGCTTCATTCACAGCTTTAAAAAGTCATGTTGCTGAGCAGAAGAAAATTGGAAAAGACACAGTTTGCTCATTGATGATGGATGAAATATACATTAATAAGCAAACTGAGTTTGGCTGTGACCAAATTCATGGCTATGTCGACATCGGTGGTGGTGAGATTGAAAATGTTGTGGCAACACAAGCACTGGTCCTCATGGTTGTAGCAATCAATGAGTCTTGGAAGATTCCTATTGCATATTTTCTTATCAACAGCATGACAGGACCAGAGAGAGCAAGCGTCATCCGAGAGAGCCTTGTTTGGCTTCATGCAATTGGAGTTAGGGTTGTCTCCTTGATGTGTGATGAACCCTCCCAAAACTTGGCAATGATCAGGGAGCTTGGTGCGAACTTGGCCATCATGGACATGAGACCTTACTTTATCCATCCTGAGGATCATACACAAAAATTCCATGTGCTCTTGGATCCATGTCACATGCTAAAGCTTCTTCGTAATGTGTTCTCAACAGTTGAGATTCTGGTAAGAGAAGATGGCCAGCAGATAAGGTGGCGGTACATTGAGGAGCTCCACAAGCTTCAGGAGAAGGAAGGCTTGCGTCTTGCCAACAAACTAAAAATGGCGCATATTCAGTGGCCAAATCAGAAAATGAAGGTCAATCTTGCAGCCCAGCTTTTCAGCAGCAGTGTCGCTGATAACCTGGAGTATTGTGAGCAGGAGCTGAAGTATCCCCAGTTCAGTGGATGTGCAGCCACAGTTCAATTTCTGCGCATAATTGATGCAGCCTTTGATGTCCTAAACAGCCGCAACCCACTTGGCAAAGGACACAAAGCACCCATCAAGGCAGCTACTAAAAACCGTGCTAAGGGTATTTTAGATGAAGCCGAATCACTTTTCCGGGCTCAAAATGAATGGAAGAGACAACAAACTTGTACATGTGCATAGCATACAGAAAAAGACACCGATCTATGGTTTCATTGCTTGTGGCAGGATCGTGATGGGCATCTACGAAGACCTGGTAGAGCAGCCAGCTGCCCCATGCCGATACCTTCTGACCTACAAACTCAGTCAGGACCACTTGGAGTTGTTCTTCTCTGCAGTCAGAGCGCGTGGGGGTTACAACAACAACCCCAATGTAAGACAGTTCCGAGGGGCATACAAGCGCCTCCTTATAAGGCACCAGGTTAAATGGGGCACAGGCTACTGTCTCCTTCGTGACAACACAACCATCCTTGACTCAACATCTGCAACTGTGAACATCGCTCGCCGGATGGATGTGGAGCGTGTGGAAGTGCTTGTGCCTGAGGATGACTCCATCTCTGACCTTCCAGATGTTGATAATCTGTCTGAGTACAAGGAAGCAGCAATCTCTTACATCACAGGCTTCATTGTGAAAAAGATGAGAGAGAAGGTTACTTGCATGCCTTGTCCCAAGCACTGACCTCAGATGACTTGGTGCATCGGTTCCTTACTTTGAAGGACAGAGGTACTTTGAAGGACACCCAGGTTCTTTCTGATTGTTCTGAGAAGAATCTCTTCCCACAGCTGCACAATCACATATTTGACATGTGTGTTGAAGCAAACCATGTCCATGTTCTGGTGAAGATGGCTTCTGCATGGTACTGCAAAATTAGATTAAATCATATAGCAAGACGGGAGACAGATCAAATTAAAGAAGGCAAGGTCGTCCGCAAAAAACTTACAAAATTAATCAATTTTTATGGAGATTAGGGGGAGGTGATTTGTCATTTGTGTGTGTGTGTGTGTGTGTGTGTAGCATGTTTTTCTATGTGTCTATGTATATGTCAGAATTTGGCCAATTAAACTTTATTTTTTAGTTATCAGATGCTGAACATGGAAAATGGTACTGTGCCTAACTCTCTTTGAACAACATTGTAAATGTTATTAGGAGCCCGCATGTAAGGGGCATAAGTAACTTTCAATGTTGGATATAAAGAAAGCATGTACATGTCTTGTCTCAAATAAAACATTAATTTAGAGCCTCCATAAACAGGACTTAAGTATATATGTTGTACATAATTGTTATTATTGTATATTAATGTTGTTATGCTTGTATATATTGTGTGTGCAGTGTGTATATATTTATTTATTTATTAATATACTTATATTTAGATTATTTTATTGTCTGTTCATCTTTTAACATTCCTCAACACTTCTATACAGAGCAAACCACCGATTCCCAGGGTGATTTTCAGTTGGAGTCTGCATGAACGGGGCCTGACTTTTAAAAAATCACAGAATACTGCGATGATACAGTAACATGCAATAATGACACAGTTGTAAGTTGTACATAGAGCCTTTATACTTGGTGCCTTCCTTAACCCACACAGATATCACTGATTAAACTCATAGTTTATATGGGCTTTCCTTTGTCACATTAATGACTGTTAAATATCTCTAAGAGTCTGCTTGAATGAGGCCTAAGGGGATATTGAGCTTTTTGCCATCTATTATGTGAAATAAATATGCAACCTCCTTTGTCAATGTTTATGTGGATAGTTTCTGGAATTCTGTGTCAGTTAATGGCATATCTACAAAATACAAAAAGTGTTAAGTTGTTAAGTTGCAAATTGTTTAAAAGGTTATTAAAGTGTTACGTTAATACATTATTATAGTATTTTAAATTGTTACAAAAATAGGGCAGGGCTAAATGTTTATACTTAAGGTTCCTATCGCCCACCATTAGTTTTCACCATTGTATATTGCTTTACTAGTGTTGTATTGGTTGTATGTTCTCTAGTTCTTGTCTTGTTTGTTTGTCCCATGTAATATGTTCCCACTCATGGCCTGCACCTTGTCATCTTTCTGTCATGTAGGATGTGTTTGTATGCTTCATCAGCAACCATACCAATGTTGTCTGTTGATGTACCAGAAGAGCTGATTGTGGTATCCAACCTCCAGATCTAGCCTTCTGATCCCAGATTCCACTCAGCCATAGTCTGTACCCTATTGCTTAGCTTTGCTTATACTGCACCTTATCCTATGTTTTCACTACTGATTAATCACCCCATATCAGAAGTTAAAGTTCAGCTCTTTTACTTCACTTAAAGTGATAGTTCACCCAAAAATGTAAATTCTGTCGTCTTTTACTCTACCTCAAGTTGTTGCAAACCAGTATGATTTTGTCGGGGAGTACTACAGTAGTCAATGGCTACTGCGATCTGCTTGGTTACAAACATTCTTCCAAATATCTCCCCTTGTGTTCAGCAGAACAATCAAATTCATACAGGTTTGAGTGTGAGTGAATAATGACAGAATTTAAATTTTTGGGTTAACTAGACTATCCCTTTAAAGTGGTGTTCGTCATAAATCACTTTTAAGAATTTTTGACACTTAAAAACTCAGATTAATGTATCACACCCAAAAATAATCAAAACATTCTAAATTAACTTCATAAAGCACATGATACTAGGTAATGATCTGAGATGTCGTCGCTCTGCTGCAGAATTTAAACTGAATCAAAATGTATTCCATGTGACAATATTAGGTCTAAAGGATGATTATGGCGATGAGTAGGTCCTGACACGTGTTGCCTAACTCCAATAGAGTTTTGAATGTCTTTAAATGCCAATCCCAATGTGTCTTTTTCGTTGTCTACATGGATATTAAAATCACCAACAATTAGTAATTTATCTACAGCCAGAACTAACTTTGATAGAAAATCTGCCAATTCTTTGATAAAGTCTGTATTGCGCTCTGGTGGCCTATATACAGTAGCTAACACAAATGTTACACAGGATTTATCATTTGCACTACATAACGTTACATAAAGCACCAAAACTTCAAAGGAATTATAAATGAAACTAGACTTCTGAGTAATACTGAAGATATTATTATAAATTACAGCAACCCCTCCCCCTTTACCTTTCAGACGCAGCTCGTGTTTATAACAATAATCTTGTGGGGTGGACTCATTTAAAGTAATGTAGTCGTCAGGTTTTAGCCAGGTTTCTGTAAGACACAGCACATCTAGATTATTATCTGTAATGATATCATTAACAATGAGCGCTTTTGGGGAAAGGGACCGAATATTCAGCAACCCAAGCTTTATCATTTGATTATCCATATTATATATATTGTTTATTTGTTGGACATCAATTCAATTATTACCGTTGAATGGTTTTGATGTTTTTTTGTAATTACTAATTCGCGGAACAGACACAGTCTCTATGTGATAATATCAAGGGAAAAGAGTGTCTATGTGTTGGGATTTACCGGACTTCTGTAACGGGAGGCAGCTAGCAGCCGGTCGGGTAAGCCAGTCCGTCTGCTTCCTGACCTGGGCCCTAGTTAGTCAAGGTTTAGCTCTAAGACTATGTGCCAAATTACTAGAGAGAAGATCAGCACCACTCCAAGAAGGATGGATGCCGTCGTGTTTTAACAGGCCAGGTCTGCCCCAAAAGCTTTTCCAATTGTCTATGAACCCTATGTTATTTTGCGGACACCACTTAGACAACCAGCCATTGAGTGATTATAATCTGCTAACTATCTCATCACTCCTTTTAACGGGGAGCGGACCAGAACAAAAAACTGAACCTGCCATCGTACTAGCGAGTTCACACACCTCTTTAATGTTAATTTTGCTGATCTCCGACTGGCGAAGTCGAACATCAGTAGTGCCGACGTGAATAACAATCTTAGAGAATTTACGATTAGCATTAGCCAGCACTTTTAAATTTGCTTTGATGTCAGGCGCTCTGGTAAACATGTGACTATGGTGGCTGGTGTCTCTATTTTCACGTTCCGTGTAATAGAATCGCCAATAACTAGGGCACTTTCAACAGGATTCTCATTGGGTGGGGAGAACCTGTTTGATATTCTAATCGGAACGGAAGAGTGTTTTTTTTGATCCGCGACTATGCCGCCTCACCATTAGCCAGTTTCCCTGCTGCGGGGGCCCTGCAGCCGGAACCGGAGAATGTACAGAGTTCACAAAGCTACTCACATCCAAATCAGTGTCTAAAGCTGTAACATCCTCACTACTCTCAGATAAAGTCTGGATGCATGTCTCTAATTCTGAAATCTTCTAATTATCTCTTTACATTTATCACATGTGAAGCCCTGTTTGCCAACGGAGAAGCCTATACTAAACATGCAGCATGCAGTGCAAGTGACAATGACAGGAGAAGATGACATAGCTTACCGTGTTTGTTAATTTATCCAACTTACCACAGTGGTTTGTTGGAGACTATTTACTATTCCAACTCACCACGTTTTTTTAATGAACTCAGAAAACAGGAGACCCGGGTGCAGAGATGACAAGCTAACAGGCTAGCGAAATGCTAATGTGTGATGGTGATTTAGATTAAAAGCTAGTGACGTCAAGTTTAACGTGATTGGCAATATTTAAACAATATATGGTGATGAGTAAGTTATATTTAGCAGTAGAACAAAGAAAATATATCAAATAAAGATTCAAAAGCAAGACTGTGCAGAACTACAAACACTAGCTGAGCAGGCGACAGATGGGAGTCAGGAAACTGAAGCAATCGATCAGGAGCAATCGATCAGACAGGAGCAAATCAATTTCTCAGACCCACTTGTTGTAGGTCTGAGAAATAAACGCTTGTCAGAACAGCTACAACTCGATCCTGAACTGACTCTAGAGAAAGCAATTAACAGAGCTCAACAAAGTGAGCAGGTAAAGAAGCAACAAGAAATGTTAAAAATTAACTTTTAAGCAGATATCTCCAATGCGCAGCTTTACAGCATGCACGCGCGGCAGCGCAATAGCACACGTTCAAAGCAACCCAAGCCGCAACACAAACAGATAGATGAATCAAAGAACGCAAGAAAGGTTCAATGTGGAAGATGTGGTGATTCAAGATGGCATAGCCTACAACAATGTCCAGCTAGGGAGGTGATATGCAATAACTGCAGAAAAAAGGGACATTACGCCAGAGTGTACAATACCTAAAGAATGTGTGAAATGCATGTAGCTACAGTGGTTGAGGACACTGGTGAGGAAGTTGCATTTCTGGGTTCACTGTCAGTGGACGCAAATGGCAGCCCATGGATGACAGATATACCTGAAATGCTGTATAACCAGGGCCGGTTTGGCAGGCTGGAGAGGCCAACAAGGGTTCTGCTGGGGCCAGGAGGGACTCGTCTAAATGTGAAGGGCAAGTTCACAGCCACTCTCAGTAAGAACAGTAAATGTACTAAAGAGGAAATATACGTTGTAGAGGGGCTGTGCACACCACTGCTAGGCAGGCTTGCTGCAGTGGCACTGCAGTTGGTCGCCAGAATAAACAACATTAGCCTGGACTCAAAAGAGACAGTGAAAATGGTGTTCTCAAAGCTTTTCTGTGTATCAGGAAAAATGGAGGGCGAGTACAACATATTCATGAAACCAGGCGCTCAGCCTTTCTCCCTCTCAACTCCCAGACGCATCTCCCTCCCACTCCTGCCAACGGTTAGAGAGGAGCTGGACCGTATGGAGCAGCAGGGAGTTATCTCAAAGGTGGAGGGGCCCACTGAATGGTGTGCGCCTATGTTGGTGGTGCCGAAACGCATGGACAAGGTGAGAATATGCACCGATCTCACAGAGCTGAACAAATTAGTTATGAGAGAGAAGCACCCCCTCCCCTCAGTCGAACACACTTTAGGAAAGCTTGCTGGGGGGCAACAACAAACAGCAGGCCTTCGATAACATCAAAGAAGAACTGACGGAGAACGCTTGTCTCCACTGACTCTTCCTCATATGGAATGGGTGCCGTTCTTCTCCAGCGGCAAACAGACACAGAGTGGAAACCTGTGGCGTATGCCTCGAGAGCCCTCAGCAGCACTGAGCAGCGATACGCCCAGGACGAGAAGGAGGCACTAGCATCAACATGGGTCTGCGAGAGGTTCGCAGAGTTCCTCATTGGGTAGAGTTTTCACATTGAAACCGACCACAAGCCCCTGATTCCTCTACTAGAATCAAAGAGCTTAGATGAACTTCCTCCACGCATACAACGTCTGCGCGTGGCTGGCAAAGACATTGCAACTGCGGATGTGATGTCCCGAGCTCCTGTCAGTCACACTGCAGAAGGATTGCAGGAGGAGGAAATCAACCTCTATGTTGACTCCGTAGTAGCAAATCTCCCAGCTACAGAAAAGCAGTTAAGGGAAATTCAGAGACACCAGGACGATGACCCCACACTCCAGCACTTAAAGAAATTCTGTGTCGAAGGATGGCCAGAGACATTTTCCATTAACAGAGAGTTCCAGCCATATCTGCCATTTTCAGGTGTGCTCACAATTCAAGATTGAGGGCCATCTGGGAATAACAAAATGCAGAGAGCGAGCTAAGCATTCAGTGTGGTGGCCAGGGTTCAGCCGAGAGCTGACAAACATGATAGAGAAATGTGATGTGTGTAGCCGAGAGAGAGTAAATTTCAAGTTCCCGCCAAGACCATGGTCCACTGTAGGAGCAGATTTGTTCCACATAGACAACAAACAATGCCTGGTCATTGTGGACTATTTCTCCAGATATTTTGAAGTAGCCAAACTGACATCCACAACATCTGGAGCTGTAATTGATCACTTCAAGTCTATTTTTGCACGTCATGGTATACCTGAAGTGGTCCGCTCAGACAACGGCCAACAGTTTGCATCCGAGATCTTTAGAGAGTTTGCACAGGATTGGGGCTTTAGTCATGTGACATCCAGTCCCCATTTCCCACAGAGCAACGGGGAGGCGGAGCGTGCTGTGAGGACAGTCAAAAGTCTCCTCAAGAAATCCAGCGACCCTTATCTCGCCCTGATGGCTTATGGAGCTACTCCCCTGGCGAATGGATACAGTCCCACTGAGCTTCTAATGGGAAGGAAAATAAGAACGCCAGTTCCTGTCATTCCATCCAAGCTTAACCCAGGGTGCGCAGACATGGACAACCTGAAAAGGACAGAACTAAGGTACAGACAAAAACAGCGACAGAATTATGATCAAAGACACAGAGCACGCGACTTGTCGTACCTTCGCCCTGGTGATCATGTGTGGGTCAAAGATACAGTGGACAAAGGCACTGCGGTGTCTACTGCCGGCACGCCAAGGTCATACATCATTGAGACGCCCGGGGGCACTCTGCAAAGAAACAGATTCCATCTTTCGCCAACCCCTGTGGCTCCCGGAGAACCTGCCAACTCAACTGAGCCAGCACCAGAGAGCACGGTTCCTGACGACACACACACTCTTGCCACACCAGGAGCACAGAGTGTAGCCAGTCGGCAGACTCCACCGTGTGGGAGACGTTTCTCAGCCCGAATAAGGAATCCTCCATCTTACTTGAAAGACTTTGTTTGTTCTTAGGAATGGCTCCTGAGTTATGGGGGGAGGTCAAGGAGTAGTTGATTGTCGCCAATTTATGATGTTGATGTATGATTAAGTGTTTACAGAAGCACATGTTCAAAGTGCATCATAGCTGAACAGTATGGTAAAAGTTGAGAATCTTACTGTTGCTGATCTTGGTCACATTTTAATGGTTATATTTAATCATTGGCTATATTTTGCAGTCTAAGAAGTAATCTAAAGGGCCTTCTATATTTTTGAATGTACACTCTTAACATCAGTCACCCAAAAGCTTATGTTATGATATTATGTCATGCTTGTTTAGTTGAGCATTATTTAATGATAGAACTTTAGTAATTAGAACTAAAACTGTTGGTAACCATCAGGTATGAATGCATATTTGTAATGTAACTGAACTTTGGACTGGTGGTTGTTCTTAAGATACTGTTGGTGTTTATGTAAAAAAAATTAAATAAAAATAATAATAATAGTAACATAATAAGTTTGACTGAAGTTGGATTGATGAGCTGCTGGGTTCATGAATATTAATCACGTTGACAGCATTCGCTCGAACTAATTTGCTGAAATCAAAACAGAGACAGGAAAAGATGAGCGCCAGCCAATGAGACTGCCGTTTGCGCATTAGTTTCGCCCACTACCGGAAAAAAACGGCATATCTTCTGCTTGTTCTAAAAAGTTGAATAATTCTAAATGAACTCTGTCATTTTGACAGGAAAATACAACAAAGATATTCGTCGATTCTGTTTGGTATGTAAGACGCGCACACGCTGTGAAACACGCTCAGCTAACTGCCTTCACACTAGAGTTTACGGTACGTCATCAAATGAGCTGAGAAACTCTGACGTGCTCATTGAGAGTATTCAGCGAGTGAAAATATATCTGTGCTAAACTTATTCTTAACCTCTAACACACACACTGGCGAGTAAAATTTAAGAATCTATTAATTATAGATATTATTTAGTCGCCCAGAGAGAACATTTACTCGCCTATATGCGAGTGTTGTACTCGCATTGTAGAAGGTTGAGAAAATGTATCGTTTATTTCAAACAAAAAACCCCCATAAAATTTCAATAACTAATTGGTACCAAATGGATATGAATGTTGCATGCCTTGCAACGTGCTGTTCGTCTTTTGCCATCTTGCGGATAATTGTTGAAGCCGAAAGCGATGACCCTCTGTGCCCCTCCGGCTGACATGTTGATGTGATATCTGATCTAAGTGGGCGTGGTGTGCGTAAGGTAAGAGAGGGCATGACTGATGAGTGTCGTGATCCAGTCATGACAACGCTATTCTCAGCCTGCGCTCCAGCTGGGTCAACATTATTTTTTTAAATAATTGATATATTTTATATTCAAACTGAAAACATGTGAAAACATGTGATTAATAGTCAAGTCATTCAAGTCATCATGTCTCAAGTCAAGTCAAGTCCCGAGTCTTTAACTTCCAAGTCCGAGTCAAGTCTCAAATATTTTATTTTTTGTCAAGTCAAGTCACAAGTCATAAAAATAGCGACTCGAGTCCAAATCACCAAGTCTCAAGTCCCCATGTCTGCTTGGTACTATAAGAACCCAGCAAATATTTGGACGTTTAATGACACGTCCAGTCATGGTTGAAAAGTAGTTCCAAAATTAAAGTTGAACCAACGTCATCTGGCCGTGAATTCCATGTCTTTTCTGCACGTCCCTGGACATCTAAATGCATAGTCTTCTGGATGTTTAAATGTGTTTCTGCATAATTTAAGTGTGTATATATGCCTGCATATAAAATAATCACACACCCATTGTGTTAGACTGTGAAAGGCAATCAATTATGTCTTGAGGTTTAACATCTTGACGTTCTAAATTGGTCCAGTCAGACTTGAACGTCCATAAAACGTTTTAATCACATGTACATCAATCAATCAATCAACTTTATTTATATAGCGCTTTTACAATGTCGATTGTTTTAAAAGCAGCTTCACAGTGTTAAACAGGACAACATTGCAACAAAATTTGATTTGGCTAGTTTAATTTGGATAGTTTATAGAATTATATATGACCAAATTAATAAATTCAATTTGTATATTTAGTTGAGTAACTTGGATCATAATTTGAGTGTCCCCAACTGAGCAAGCCAAGCCAAAGGCGACAGTGGCAAGGAACCAAAACTCCATCAGGGCATGATGGAGAAAAATAAACCTTGGGAGAAACCAGACTCAGTCGGGGTGCCAGTTCTCCTCTGGCCTATTATTAACAGTGTATAATTATTACTCTGGCAACCTTGCAGGTCATAAATCATATTAGATAGGAATATTCGAAATTTTGGGTATGACGACGGACGGGCTCATTTAGGATGGCGCCGAGTACACAAGAATATGAATACTTGAAAGATCGGAGTTAGGAGATGGGTTAATTGAGGATGACGTTCCGGTGAGGCAAATTCAGAGGAGACACTAATGGACACGGTCTCAGCAGACACTCCAGGATGAGCTGGTCATGTCCAGATGCAGGTCCACCATCCGATCCGGACACGGCCTGGATCTTGCCGACTGCAGTAAACCTCGGGATAAACAGAGAGACTAACATTAGTGTGGATGCCACTCTTTTTATGATGTAACGAGTACATCAGGTGTTATGGGAAGTGTTCCCGGTTCCGCTGACCTAGTTAATGCAGCCTAACAATCAGTCATTTGATTTGAATAAAGAAAGTTAAAAATGTTCTATGTGTATGCCATAGTAAAGAGATGTGTTTTTAGCCTAGATTTAAACTGACAGAGTGTGTCTGCTTCCCGAACAATGCTAGGAAGACTGTTCCAGAGTTTAGGTGCTAAATAGGAAAAGGATCGACCGCCTGCAGTTGATTTAGATATTCTAGGTATTTTCAACTGGCCAGAGTTTAGAGACCGCAATTGACGTGATGGAGTATAATGTGTTAAGAGCTCACTCAAGTACTGGGGAGCTAAACCATTTATTGCTTTATAAGTAATAAGCAAGATTTTAAAATGTATGCGATGTTTAATAGGGAGCCAGTGCAGTGTTGACAGAACTGGACTAATATGATCGTACTTCCTGGTTCTAGTAAGAACTCGAGCTGCTGCGTTTTGGACCAGCTGGAGTTTATTTATTAGGCGAGCAGGGCAACCACCCAGTAGAGCATTACAATAATCTAGATAGATGTACATCACAAAGAACCCATTATTTGTGGACATAAGCAAAAAAGAAGCATGTTCTGATTTAGCATATCATTTTATTGTTTCAGCCACAACTTTTTTTTAGTTTATTTATATTTTTTCATTAATGTTTAACATCTATTAGCCAAACTAAATTACCAATTACAAAATACTGAATTATTATCCTTTATAAAGGTTCACCCAAAACTGTCATTTTCTCACTCTCGTGTTCCAAACCTGTAAACATTTCTATGTTCCGCTGAACACAAAGGTATTTGGAAGAATGTTTGTAACCAAGAAGATCTTACAACCAGTGATGGCCAAATGAGGCTTCCTGAACCACTGAGGCTTTCCAGCCCATTGGTTCACCAAAAGGTTGGGGTGGGCGGATCGATCTAAATATCGATAGTATCGATGCCAACACTGGTGTTGGTATTAGATCGATACAGTTGTAATTGAATCGATATTTAAATGAAAAAAAATATATAATTTATATATATTATAATATTTTAAGTAAAAAGTATCATATCGGTATCAGCAATACTGACCCTATATGTATTTATTATTGGATCGATACCAAATTTTGCAATATCGCCCACCACTACCAAAAGGTTAATTTACCCGAAGCCTCATGAAACAGTGTGCTCCCTAGTGACACCTGCTGTGCAAAGCAATGTATCGCACACAAATCTATTCATCCTGATCGACCAAATTGTCATAATGTGGGCACACCCTTTTTCTATTGCCTGTGTATTAAATAAAGTATTTTACTCTGCTTGTATTAACCTATGCACACACAACTCACGCAAACAAACAACTTGTGTTCAACTATTCAGTAGTTCTTTGGTTTAGTGATGACAGTGAATGCCCCAAATGATTGTAAAGAAATTATTTTGAGTGCAGTGCTGATTGGGAGTGAAATAGTGCAGTGCTTATGGAACTGGGAGTGCAATAGTGCAGTGCTTATGGGACTGGAATTGTGGAACAGCAAACTGCAACAGGGAAGGGAAAAGTGTTTACTGGTTTTTATTTAGAAACAAAATTTTTTTAACAGTATTTGGACTGAGACGGTTTCTCTTTTTGGAAACCACCTCTCCAGCCTTAGAAAACACCCTTTCACGGGGCACCGATGATGCTGGACATCATAAGAACGTCAGTGCCAGCTTGTATGAATTGGGATATTGGACCTTCTGTTTGTTCCAATAACCCAGCAGATCCTCAGTCCTTGGCAGATTTATCTCTGACAAATAACGATCCACCTCAATTGTAGCATCTGTGGTCACACTGGAGCTCCGTCTGCTGTTATCCACTGTGCTGTCCAGCAGATGCCAAAGGAAGGATTCTTTTTTTACAATACATATTCTGATTTAACTTTGAGCTTAGAAATATTAAATCGATTAGCGTCGATATTTGACCACTATTTACAATAACACTAATCAATTTGTAGTTATTAATATTTTTAATACAATAACAAGACAAACCTGTAGACCTACATATTCTATCGCGCTTGCTCCCATTTCGTTTTGATAACAGTGCTTCAGTGCACAAGACTACACACTTTTAGACAACATTTGGAGAAATACGTATTCACACGTTTACCTCATATTTCTTTAGACCCGTAGTTTCTTAATGACATACAGGACTAGTAGTATATACAGCTGTATATACAGATATACACCCTGGTATCCGATCAGTACTCGGTATTGGATACCCTGAGTCAGGAACCGGAATCGATATCGGAAAGGGGAAAATGGCATCAGACAATCTCTAGTCTGTGTCACTCTGGCAACCCTGTGATTAATTACCGGGGACTCCGCCCTAAAGACGTCCTGATTGCCTGTCAGAGATAAATCAACCTGATCCCAATTATTAAGAGTGTTTCAATAACATGGCCATCAGTGCAAGCGATTGCGAGTTCAGCAGTAGAGCAGTGTGAATCTAGACAGAAGTGCTGCAGGTCTTTGAGAGACTTTTGATTTCTGTGTAGTCTTGGATGATTGCTCCTCATGGCTGTGAGGGAGATTTGTGTTTGGAAGGGGCTCATTTTAGCCCTTTTCCTCTTTGCTGTTGATGGACAGAAAAGGCCGTAAGTACCGTGGGCTTTGAAGTGAACAGAAGCGGCCTAATGTAATGGGAGACCAAAGCTTTCTGATGGCACCTCAGTGTTGCCATGTCTGGCTTTCCCACAGGTCTCCAACCCCTATCTCCCTAATGGAGATAAAATAGCCCAAAGTGATTATGATTGGCTATTAGGCTAGTTTTGATGCACAACCTGGCAGCCACTTTCTGTGGCTGTTCAACCAACATATACATGTTCTGACCTGATTCCCTTTGGTCTCTGAATCTAAGCTTCATGTTTCCACAGGTTATTTATGGTGACGTTCCCAGTAGTGATTGAGTCTGGATCTGATGCAAAATTGTGTGCAAGTCTTCTGAAACCCCAAGAGAGTCTCAAGATGACCGTTTCTCTGCTTGATGACAAAAACAGGACGACTCAAATTGTGCAGAAGGTTTCTTCTGAACCTTTTCACCGCTGCTTTAATTTCCAGGTGTGCTATCATGACACATGCTGCTTTTTCTTGTCTGGTTTGTTGAATGTTAACTGAGTTTCTCTACAGGCTCCTCGCGTAAATGGAGAATCTGTGCAAATGCTGAAGGTGGACGTTAAAGGGAGGGTCTTCAGCGTGACTGAAGAGAGGAAAGTCATGTTCAGACCTTACCTGCCTCTGACCTTCATCCAAACGGACAAACCCATCTACAATCCAGGACAAACAGGTGAGCTGTGCATGACCCTTGGATGAGTATTAGAGCAGTAGAAAGTCCATTTACACAAGTTCTGATCCTCATGTGCATTCTGCTGTTTGTGAGCCTATATTGCTGTCATTGCAGTGAATTTCAGAGTTGTCACCATGGATGCTAAATTTGTGCCCCTTAATCAGATGGTAAGGCCTGACCATAGGCAATTGCAAATTAATTTGGGAAGTTTTGCACTTTCCTTTTCTGTCATTGACCGCTGCACCAGGGTTGGTGCTTCTAAATGCCTAAAATTCCTGTCTTTGTGTCTTTCAGTACAATCTGGTGGCGGTGGAGGTGAGGATTTGCTCCAGTGCAAGTCTTTGAATGGAGCTGATGAAGCTGTTTGTAGTTTTTTTTCTCTGAGCTGTTAATTGTTTTAATAGGACAATCATAATAACCGGATTGGTCAGTGGTCAAATGTTTCCTCAACGGGGTGGATCTTGCAGCTTTCTCATGAGTTAAACCCAGAGGCTCAGATGGGGATGTACACACTAAAGGCTTTTATTGGTGACCGTATGTTCTCCCATGTTTTTGAGGTGAAGAAATATGGTAAGTCGTTGTTCCTGTAATATACAGCAGTTTCATGATCTGAGTTTTTGATCAAGAGCAGCAGTTTCAGATCTGAGTTTTTGATCAAGTTTTCTTCCTTCTGTAGTGTTGCCCAAGTTTGACGTGACCGTAAACACCCAACAGATGTTCAGTGTTGCAGATGTGGGACTGAAAGTTGAGGCTTGTGCCAAGTGAGTGAGCCTTATATTCTCTTGCCTTGTGGTTGGTCAGTTATTGATGTTACTTGTAATGTTTCTCAGATACACATATGGCCAACCTGTACCTGGTCAAGCATTGGTTGAAGTGTGCCGTGAGCCATTTCCATATGTTGTGGTTCCTGGCGTGACCCGTCGTTGCCTGGCTAAAACTGCACAGGTCTGACTTCTGCCTTACAATGGAGGGTTTTTCTGCTTGTGCTTGACTTTAATGTGACCTTTGTTCTGCTACCAGATGAATGCCACGGGCTGTGCCTCTCTTACTGTCGCTACATCAGCATTTTTTGGCACTACACTTGAAAACAATATGCAAGATGCATTTGTTGTAATTGTGAATGTCACTGAGGAGGGAACAGGTGAGCTATTGACTATCTGAACCAACAGCTCAGTATGGAGGAAGTTTATTTATTTTTATTTAATTTTTTCCAGATGTAGTGATGTCAAAATCGGCAACTGTTTCCATTACATTTGAAGTCGGCAAGGTCACGTTTGTTGACCTCCCAGATTATTTTGAACCTGGATTAACGGTTAATGGAAAGGCAAGTTTATCCCTGGTTGCAGAAGCTTTCACATTGGTTCCCTTTCCTAACCTTGGCCATTCCCAACAGATATCTGTGTCTCGTTTCGATGGTACTCTAATTGCGAACAAAGCGGTATATCTCCTGGATGGGAACAGCTGGCCAAACAAACGGCTGCTGAATCTGACCACAAATCAGAACGGACTGGCCACGTTCTCCCTCGACACTGCTGATCTTCCTAAAGCTGATCTCAATCTGGTGGTACGATTTGCTTTTATATTGTGACCGTAGACCACTCTCTCTTGAAAGAAACCAATTCCATTCACTGTTCCCCAGGCGAGTGTGACTTCAGTGGTTGATTATGATTACAAATCACCACACTTCACTACAGATACAAGGGTTGTAAAGCGTCTCCAACCCGCTTCTCCTGACAGCCCATCATCTAGTGAACTGACCATAGTGAAGCTCGAGCAGCCGCTCAAATGTGGTGCTGCATATACCGTGACCGTTACATATTCTTTTGTTGGAGAGACTGGGGACTTCAGTGCTGACATCATCTATATGGTGAGTGGACCTAAGTTGTGGTTAGATGTGCCAGTATATGGTAATGCGACATCACTATAATGAACCTGCACAATGTTATCGTGGGCAGTTCAAAGGAGCGTGAATTGCCTTATTCTGATTTTTAGAATGCATTTAGAATACTTCACCCGTCAACCTTTTTAAAAGAAGCAGTCCTGCTGTTGTAAGAACTAGTTTTACTGCAACTCCCCCCCCTGCAGTCGCAGAGTGCCTAAATTCTACAGATGTGACTTCTATTGTTTGTTCCATTTCATGTTTGGCATCTTAAAATTTGTGAGTGGTAAACTGGTCTCAAATTAACTGTCATTGGTAGTATTAGAAAGATTGAAACTAATGAGAATCATGTCCTCCTTGCTGAGTGGTTTGTTCATGTTATTGAATCCACTCCCCAAAAAACAGGTAATGGTGGAGTAAATATTTACAACCCCTTTGATCTGGTCTATATTTAAGCATTGGTGGCTGAACTGCCATTTGGGAACAATTTCTGCAGACAGAGACCCCATGCAGCGGAGAGTGTCCTGAGACACTCACACCCGCTGTGTATGTACCGATAATGCATTTCTTAATGCTAACTGCATTATGAATCCTATTTCCTTGAGGTCAGGTATACATTTCTTACTCCTTTTACTTCAGAGCATTTAATGAATTATGTAATTGGCATGATAAATTTACCTGACTAAGAATAAATTGTCACATCTACTTTTACTTTAAAATTATTGATTAGGGATGCTTTCAATAAGGGTAAAGATGTACTATAATAATCAGATGTGTAGTTAAATTGTTATACAAATGACCAAATAACCAATTGGCATAATCTGACTCCAGTTTATCATGACCTCAAATTTAGGTTAAGAACTAAAATAACTTCACTGATGTGCTGACAAGGCAGTCACGTTATGTCTTCACCCATCCGTTGGATTCTGCCGCAATTATGCTGACGAATGGTACCCTACACTGTTATAGTATGACCGCTCTTTCCCCTGCAACTTATTTCAATACCATAATAAGTTGCAGGTGTTAATGACTACATGAGAATTTGATGGTCACATGCCCAGTTGAGGTGCTGTTTAGGGTGCATGTGTTGTGTACCTGTTTGTCTCTTGTCAGGTCTTGTCCAGAGGAGTGATTGTACTCCATGGATCTCAGACGGTCAGAGCGAGGGCTTCTAATACTGTCACGAGTGGCTATGTGTCATTCCAACTGTCTGTCAGTGTCGCTATGGCTCCAGCAGTGCAGATTCTGGTCTACTGCGTTCTGCCCAGTGAGAATGTAGTTGCTGCTAGTGTGTCTTTTGAGACTGAAATGTGTCTCCAAAACAAGGTATGATGTGCACAGGCTTCTTCTGGCTTAAACTGGGGAATGATGTGCTCTACAGTGTTGATTCTTGTTCCAGGTGTCTCTACAGTTCTCTCCTGCTACAGCCGTTCCTGCTGAGGGAAATGTTCTGACTGTCTCTGCTCAAGCAGGATCTCTGTGTGGCATCAGTGCTGTAGATCAGAGCGTCTGGATCTTGGAGCCGGGAAGACGTCTGAGTGCTGAAATGGTATCCATGTGCAGTTCCGCTTTAAATCCTTGAGCTTGATTGACGTTCAGCTTTAGAATTTACTGACAAATATATTGGATAAACCTATGCTATTATAGGGCTGTTATGATTATAGCAGTGTTGTACCTTTTTAATGGCTAACATTGTAAACTGACCACAACATGCCAATGCATTTAGTTCAATAACAAAGCAATTGTTTCATGGTCCCAGGTGTTTGACTTGCTCCCGGTGCGAACACTATCAGGTTACCCATACAGCGTTGAGGATGAACCACGGTGTTTTGGTATTAGACCCCCCCGTCGAGCTGCTCCTATAAATCTTCCCTACCCGGTTCCTACAAATCAAGCCTATGCAGCCTTCAAGGTAGAAAACCACTCATGACCATGTAGTTTCTGAACAAAATAGTCATTGACTTTCCAAATCTTTACTCGTTTCTATGACAGAGCTTGGGAATGAAGGTCGCAACAAATCTTGCTGTACGAGCCCCTCCGTGCCCTCTTTTTTCCCCCCGCTTACCAGACAGTAGGTTCTTTCAGTGAACACTTAACTTTCCTTCAGTTATTGGAGGCTTTTCCTTGTTTGTTGTGAACCAGCAATTTGTCAGGGCGTTCAAATATATGAATATATTCAAGAAGAGGGATAGTTATTCTATATTAATATAGTTGGTAGAAAATGTATTCTGTGGAGTAAATGCGTGTACCTTGTGTTTCAGTGGTGACTCTTAATGGTCCTCTTGTAGCAGAAAGTTCTGGAGGTGAAGATTCCTCTGTGACCATCAGGACTTACTTTCCTGAAACCTGGCTCTGGCAGCTTGCTCAAGTCGGGTTCGTGTCGCATGTTGTTCCTCCAAGTACTTGTCAGCAGTTTACTAATTCACCTTCTATTTCTCTCTTCTGTTGTCCTTCAGAGCCACTGGCTCCACGCGTGTTCCCCTCACTGTTCCTGACACCATCACCACATGGGAGACTGAGGCCTTCTGCCTGTCCTCCAAAGGTTTTGGTCTGGCTCCTCCTGCTCTGCTGACAGTCTTCCAGCCCTTCTTTCTGGAGCTCTCCCTGCCGTACTCCATCGTCCGTGGGGAGTCTTTTGATCTGAAGGCCACTGTCTTCAGCTATCTGTCCAAATGCATCATGGTCTGTCATGGTTTATTTACCTTTTTATAAAATGGCTGTGTATAGAGAAGGTCCCATCTTTGCTCCATGGGCTCTGTTTTATTGGCAGGTTAAAGTGTCTCCAGCTTCATCCGCAAACTTCACTCTTAAAGCATATCCTGATCCGTACTCGTCCTGTCTTTGTGCCAATGGGAGAAAGACCTTCAAATGGGTTCTCTCAGCTTCTGTTCTCGGTCAGTTTTGTGGTGTCGGTTTCTAAATTTGTAGTGTGTGGTGTTGCTCACTTTCTGCCTGTCAACACAGGAACTGTCAATGTGACTGTCAGTGCTTCAGCTGAGCCATCCCGGACTCGATGTGGCACTGAAGCCGTGACTGTGCCAACGAGAGGACGCACTGATGTAGTCACTCGCCATCTACTTGTCCTGGTAAGCGTTAACCAGCCTTCTGGAGTTTGATCATGGAACTAATTCTGCTTTATTGATGTGGTGCTTTTATTGCTTTTTATAGCCTGAAGGAGTTGAAAGGACAGACACCCAGAGTTGGTTACTGTGTCCAAAGGGTTTGTTTGCACTCAATGATTCCCCAATACATTTCTCCCTGTACATCCAAACATTAGCCTAGTGTTCAATGCTGATCCTTTCTCTTTTGTCTACAGGAAACGTTCTTTCTGAAGACGTAACTCTGACTTTTCCAACAAACGTGATTAAGGGATCAGCCAGATGCACTGTTTCAGTCCTTGGTAAAGCATTTCATGGAGTAGAAAGTGATGCATTATGTTTGGCTGAATATCTTTGTTTCTGATGTGGGCTTTTATGCCTGTCGTCTTGTAGGGGACATAATGGGTCGTGCACTGAAGAATCTAGATGGGCTATTGGCAATGCCATCTGGCTGTGGAGAACAGAATATGATCATTCTTGCTCCCAATATTTACATCCTTCTGTACCTGACGGCCACGGACAACTCACCGCAGCCATTCGAGAGACCGCCATGGGATATCTTCAAAGTGGTATGGATGACCAAATACACTTTAAATTTGTAGGAGCCTAAATGCCAAGACTGTTTAGTCTTGCTCTTCCCCTTAGACTATCAGACTAACTCTCTGACCAAATTACATGTGCCTTTTAACCTAACCAGGATATCAAGGACAGCTGAACTACAGACACGAGGATGGTTCATACAGCACCTTTGGTTATGATGAATCCAATACATGGTGAGTTGCATGTTCTACTGTTAGTGTTAATAAACTGTGGCACTAGCGTTTTCTAATTTCAGTTTGTCACATCCTTCTTCACTGCCAGGTTGACTGCCTTTGTCCTGCGGTCTTTTAGTCTAGCGAGGCAATTTATCTTCATTGATCCAAATGTCCTGCAGAGTGCAAAGGATTGGTTGATCAGCAAGCAGCAATCAGATGGCTGTTTCATGCAGCAGGGAACTCTGTACCACAGTGACATGAAGGTGCATTATGCGTTTCTTAATGCTCTAATCAATAGACTTGGTGTGAGACTGATCTGAAGTCTTTCTTTTTTAGGGTGGAGTTGGTGACCACATAACCATGACTGGCTACATTGTGGCATCGCTGCTTGAATTGGGTGTCTCTGCAACGGTAAAACATCTCGTAGTTGTGTGTTCCTTGCAGATGACCTTGCTGTCTGACACTTGCTTTGTTTCAGGATCCCGTCATTACCAATGCTCTGTCCTGCTTGAGACCTGTTGTTGGGAACCTGGGAAACACGTATGTCACAGCTCTGCTGGCCTACACCTTCAGTCTTGCTGGAGAGGCCACCACTCGATCTCAGCTTTTAACCACTTTGGACAACCTTGCCATTTCTGAAGGTGAAATTTACACCAGCCTCTTGATATTGGTTATTGTCTCCGGCATCAACTTTCTCCCCTCCATCTCATCCTAAGGCACTAAGCTCCATTGGTCTCAGACGACATCTGGTGATACTCTGGCGGTGGAGATCAGCGCTTACGTGCTACTAGCGGTTCTCGCTGTTCAGCCTCTCACGGCGGCCAATCTGGGCTATGCTAACCGCATTGTCAACTGGCTGGTGACCCAGCAGAATTCCTATGGAGGCTTCTCCTCCACCCAGGTGACTGACTACAAATATGAAAATACATTTCTGAGTGGAGTTTTTAATCTGGTGCTTGTTTTTCAGGACACTGTGGTGGCTCTTCATGCCCTGTCTGTGTACGCTGCTCAAGTGTTTAGTTTGGACGGCTCCAGCACTGTTACCGTACAGTCATCAGTAGTAGGAGGAGACTCTTATAGCTTCACCGTGAATCGGGACAACAGGCTGCTGTATCAGGAGAAGCTGCTGAAGAACGCTCCTGGCAAATATAGTGTTAAAGCCTCAGGATCCAACTGTGTGTCTGTGCAGGTCTGTATCTTCACCCCCTGTTTCTTGTGCAAATCCACTTTTTAAAAAATATTTTAATCCTACTTGTACTGTAGATTGCATGTTTCTACAACATCCCGACACCCGTTAAAGTCACCAGGACACTGCGTGTTGAAGCGAAGGTTAAGGGAGACTGCCAACCGCTTGGAGCCAGTCTCATGTTGAGCTTCACAGTGAAGTAAGAATAGCTTTGGCTTTGTTTCCTGAAACCAGCTCTTGTTTTACTCTGGCAAAATGAAGCTGTGATCCTGTTGACAACCACTTTCCCCGTTACGCATTCAGATACAATGGTGTAAAAGCAAGCACTAACATGGTTATCGTGGACATTAAGCTCCTGTCAGGCTTCTCTGCAGATACCTCACAGGTTTGTGTTCAATATGACTTGGTCCCAAGATGCCAGAAGCTCCTTCAAATAAAATTGTCTGTAAACTATGATTTTCCCTCAGCTTGGATCTCCACCCAAATCATTTGCTCCACTAGTAGAGCGAGTTGATGCTGATGATGATCATGTCCTAGTGTATCTGAAAGAGGTGAGCCTGTGTACACTGGGTATATTCACTAGTTGCCGTCTTTGAGTACTGTTCATCCTTTCTGTCTCGCAGGTTCCCAAAGGTGTCCCCATGAGTTACAATCTTCAGCTTAAACAAGTTCTTCCAGTCAAAAATCTCAAGCCAGCAGTCATCAACATTTATGACTACTATCAGACAAGTAAGCTTTCATCCTAATCATGCTTTGCTCTGACTGAATTCCCTGAAACTTATCTAGCTCACTTTGTTCCTCTTTCAGGTGATGCTTTTGAGACCACCTACACATCACCCTGCCCATGATTTGACTCCGTACTGGCTGCAAGGCATGACTTGAATAAAACCGCTTTTATTTCATCAGTTTGCCTCTTGTTCAATTCAAATATATTTGTATAGCGCTTATCACAATACACTGTTTCAAAGCAGCTTTACAGAAAGTGCATTTCATAAATGTACATAGAAAAATCTTAGGGAATGTTAAAGAAAAATGTTAGAAAAAGTTAAACAATCATGAATTAATTTAGGCCATAATGCTAGCATTGAGGAGTCTCTTCACAGGTGTTGGGGCATCTGAAGTCTCCATAAGAGGCTGGATATAAACTGGAGCTGACGAACTATTTACCTCTGGACTAGTGTCCCGAGATAACAACTGAAAAGCAGATGGGAGATAATTAGCATAGCTGCTGTTCAGAAAATGAATGCTTTTGATCCGATTTAACTGTAGTATAAAAGGGAATTATGTGAATGCTTGGCTAAAGAGATGCGTCTTTAATCTAGTTTTAAACTGGGACAGCGAGTCTGAACCTTGAACAATATCAGGAAGACTATTCCAGAGTTTCGGAGCTAAATGTGAAAATCCCCTCCCTCCTTTAGTGGACTTAGATATCCTAGGAATGACCAAAAGCCTTGAGTTTAGTGATCTTAAAGACCGCGATGGATTGTAGGTCGATAGAAGATCTGTTAAATACACTGGAGCTAAACCATTTAGGGCTTTATAGGTCAGTAGCAATACTTTGTAATTGATACAGAACTTAATAGGTAACCAGTGTAGAGATGATAAAATTGGTATTATATATTTTATAGATTCTCTGGTCTGAAGAGACCAAGATAGAACTTTTTGGCCTTAATTCTAAGCGGTATGTGTGGAGAAAACCAGGGACTGCCCATCACCTGTCCCAACAGTGAAGCATGGTGGTGGCAGCATCATGCTCTGGGGGTGTTTTTCAGCTGCAGGGACAGGACGGCAGCCAGAGTCCTGACTTAAAACCAAATGAAGATCTCTGGAGAAACCTGAAAATGACTGTCAACCAACGTTTACCATCCAACCTGACAGAACTGGAGAGGATCTGGAAGGAGGAATGGCAGAGGATCCCCAAACCCAGATGTGAAAAACTTGTTGCATCTTTCCCAAAAAGACTCATGGCTGTATTAGATCAAAAGAGTGCTTCTACTTAATACCAGACATGGGGACTTGAGACTTGGATTGAGTCGACTCAAGTCGCTATTTTTATGACTTGTGACTTGACAAAAAATAAAATACTTGAGACTTTACTCGGACTTGGAAGTTGAAGACTCAGGACTTGACTTGACTTGAGACATGATGACTTGAATGACTTGAGTGTTAATCACATCATGTTTTCAGTTTGAATATAAAATATAAATTATTTAAAATTAAGTTGACCCAGCTGGAGCGCAGGCTAAGAATAGCGTTGTCATGACTGGATCACGACACTCCTCAGTCATGCCCTCTATTACCTTACGCCCACTTAGATCAGATATCACATCAACATGTCAGCTATGTCAGCAAGATAATGTTCACTCTTGGCGACTAAATATCTATAATTAGCCATTGGCTATTCTTAGATTTTACTCGCCAGTGTGTGTTAGAGGTTAAGAATAAGTATAGCACAGATATATTTTCACTCTGAATGAGCACGTCAGAGTTTCTCAGCTCATTTGATGACGTAACGTAAACTCTAGTGTGAAGGCGCACACCTCGCTGTCGCTTTGCTGAGCGTGTTTCACAGCGTGCGCGCGTCTTACATACCAAACAGAATCGACGAATATCTTTGTTGTATTTTCCTGTCAAAATGACAGAGTTCATTTAGAATTATTCTGCTTTTAAAAACAAGCAGAAGATATGCCGTTTTTTTCCGGAAGTGGGCGAAACTAATGCGCAAACGGCAGTCTCATTGGCTGGGGCTCATCTTTTCCTGTCCCTGTTTTGATTTCAGCAAATCAGTTCGAGTGAATGCTGTCAACGTGATTAATATTCATGAACCCAGCAGCTCATCAATCCAACTTCAATCAAACTTATATACTATAATCTTTTTTTTCTTTTTTTTTTACAGAACTTATAAACTATAATCTTTTTTATTTTATTTTTTTTTAGAGGGTTGTATCTACTACTTTCTTTGTATTTTCCTTATAGCATGGTCATATTTATCTAAGCATATTTTGGCATCTTTGTATAGTCTCACCTAACAGATAAATGTTTTTTTTTAAATTACAATTTTAACTTGTGATAGTCAAAAACGTATGAGGTCAAATTAGTTTTATACAGTGGTTCATATAGTTCAGCCTATATGCAGCCATTGAGTACTATAGCCATCTAGTGGATTCTGCAGGTAAAATTACAATAATGAGGTGACTTGACTTGACCTACTACAGGACTTGGCTTGACTTGACTTGACTTGACATAACCTGTGACTTGACTTGACTTGCCCAAGAAATAAATACTTGGGACTTACTTGAGACTTGAAGGTTCAGACTTGAGACTTACTTGAGACTTTCACAAGTGTGACTTGGTCCCATCTCTGCTAAATACTGAGCAAAGGGTCTGAATACTTAGGACCATGGGATATTTCAGTTTTTCTTTTTTAAAGGTCCTGTTCTTCGCGATTCCATCTTTCAAACTTTAGTTAGTGTGTAATGTTGCTGTTAGAGCATAAATAATACCTGTAAAATTATAAAGCTCAAAGTTCAATGCCAAGCGAGATATTTTATTTAACAGAAGTTCCCTTTCAAAGCCTACAGCGAACGGCCAGTTTGGACTACACCCCTGCACTTCCTGCTTTAATGACATCACTATAACAGTCTGTTGACTAACCCTCAGCCCACAAGAACACACAAAATGGGGGCGTGGTCTTGTTGCTCTCCCACATCGATAAGAGGAAGTGTTGTTTTTGTAGAGTGTGTTTGTCGACATGTCATCGAGACATTATTTTCATCCCGGAGTCAAATCACCTTTGTTTGGCCTTCCCACGGACGCTGTAATGAGATCAATGGTTACAATTTATGTTTAACTCGGTTCCGGAAAATTATAATCACAATTTAAAACTATGTGCAGCACATTTTGCTGAGGACTGCTTCCTCAATCTCAATCAGTTTAATGCCGGATTCACAGAAAGATTATTCTTAAAAGATGACGCAGTTCCCTCTTTGTCTGGAGAAGGCGTTGTTTATGGACCACAACCGGTAAGTGTATTTTATTATTTAAGTTGGTCCGTTTAACAGTTTATGTAACTCATTACACAAAGTGCAACGCTGTTTATCTTTGTTAACTAACGTTAGATGGTAATTGAAACTAATCCGAAAAACCTTTTAAAAAAGTGAATTCAGACACCATCGATTGTTGGTGTTTGTAATGATCAGTTTAAATGATTTGTTTATTATATCTGTTGTTTACTGTTTGACCACATGTTCTTCAGCTGCAGCCACTTTAGTGCACTTTAGCCAAATATAAAAGCATGACAACTACTGAATAGACAGCTTACCATTGTGAAACATCCTGCAAATGTCTTTCCTGAGCAGGTTGTAATCGATCCTCTTCGATATTCTCCGGTGTGATTCCGGCTCAAATTGATAAGGCAATATAGACATTTTTGCAATAACATTGAGCACGCGTATCTCCCCGTTATGGTAAGAGGCGGGACCTTTCCGGGCAGCGTGTGCTAAGCTGCTGTCAAATCACAACACGGGAACCGCTGGCACAATCAGAACTCGTTATGTATTTCTGAACGAGGGACTTCATAGAACTAGGAAATCAGCAGGCCGTTTTCTCATCAGTGAAAACAGCGGTGTACAGATAAGTAAATTGTGTGAAAAATACTGTTTTTTTTTTACACGCGAAACATGAACTCATGTTATATTGCACACTGTAAACACAATCAAAGCTTCGAAAACACGCGAAGAACGGGACCTTTTATAAATCTGCAAAAATGCCTTGTTGTACACCCTGCTTATTCCAAAATAAGTCTTTTTTTACCCTCACTATTTAAAGTCAGTGGGAAACAAAATGAGGTCTGCATATATATTTTATGTATACATCAAACTATACGTATGTATACACTTTATTATATTTGGGCAAAACATTAGAATGTAAAAGTTCAAAAACATTAGCCTCTTGTCTTGTTTTACTCGTGTTAAACTAGGCTAAATCTTTACTCGGTTTAAGAACATTACTACATCCTCTTTTAAAGAGGCATATTAGAAGTTCATCAAAAACTCTAATTTTGGTTAAATGAGGCCAAATCCACTATTTACAGTAGGGGTACAATTCATATTTCTATATTAAATAACTTATGCAGTAATTTGAAAACTTTCTGTGAGACGTAAGTTCACAAACAGCGCGAGTGAATCACCGCGTGCGCGCGCTCTCTCTGTCCCTCTCAAAATGCTCAAATGGCTTCACATCAGCGTATCGCATCTGCACTAAAATCATTTACACAGGATTTGCCACTTCCACAATGGAGGCAGTGTCGCATCGTCACTAAAGTTTATCATTTGCATTTATTTTTAAGTCTTGCCAGTGTTCAAACCGCTCAGCACTCGCCGCGCACGCACACACACATACACAGAGGCCATTTCACAAAAAGCTTGCGAGTACAAATTGCGCTGAAATGGTCAAATACACATGTAGTAAAGCTCGTGGAAGGAAGGAGGCGGGAACCGGCGAACGTTCAAAAGATTTTAATTTCAAAATAAATAAACAAAACAAAAGTAAATCGCGGGCAGCCCCTCACGGACGACTGCCCGCACACACATACCAAAACATAAACAAAACTCAACATAAAATCCAGGCCTGGTCCTCTCTCGTCCTCTCCTGAACTCGCCCGTCCTTTTATGTCTCCGAGCTCCCTCATGAGAGGACTTCGAGACCGGTGTGCCTCGCTACAGGTGACGTTCATTAACACTCACACACCGGTCTCCACTCGCTCCTCCCATGTCGCTCGTTCGTCCACCTCGCCACAGTCTACTTTGTTTTTGGGAAATGCAGCCCTGGAAAGACCCACATACAAATTGAACCCTATCAAGAAAGTATAAAAATGTACAAACACAAATACAAGGTGATTCATACACATGACGACTTGCAAATGCAGATTCGACAATCAGTCTGTTCATGCAGAAACATTCAGAAAGCATAATTTTACAGTCGGCATTTGTTGTGTCGCATAACACGCCGCATGCAGTGTAAGCAGCACCGCTAATATAATGAGTTCTATTGTCTTTTGTCAAGTCTTGCCACTCCTTTCCGCTGTAGACCGTGTAGGTTCTGAATGGGTAAGTTGCTCTTTGCAAATATGAGCTTTTTGATGAATAAGAATTATATTTTTTTTATTACATTCATTAACATTTTGTAAATACATTCATTCTGAGACTTTTCTAGCACCATAGTTAAAGCGTTTTAGCAGAAGGCTGCAATATGACGTGTTCAGTTTATATCATATATTTATAATATTAATTTACATTGTGAAATTTCGCAGCAATATGGAAGGTAATTTATTGAATATGTTGATTTTGATGCATAAATAATCAAATATATGATTAACACCACTTATACAATCTAAACTAATTTAACAACGATTCATTATTTCTTGTGCCATTTTAAATTTCCAATAAAGTTAAAACTCTTTCCACACATGGAACACAAATAAGGTATCACATCTTCATGCCATTTCAGGTCTATCTATAATTGCGATGACATTTTTGTTTTTTTATTACACTGGCCAAAATTAAATGGAATTCTTCCACAGTGAAGGCTCTATTTTGTAAACTGAGGAACGCTATAATTTCTTTTCAGAATGAGTTTGCAAATGACGTTTCAGGTCTGTGTGAAATGTGAAACTCGTTTGACACTGATGACACGTGAAAGGCCTCTCTCCAGTGTGAAGCCTCATGTGAATGTTAAGGTTTCCTTTAAGTGTGAAACTCTTTCCACACTGAGGGCAGATGAAAGGTCTTTCTCCAGTGTGAACTCTTATGTGAACCTCAAGGATTGCCTTGTTTGAGCAAGTCTTTCCACAGTGAGGGCACATGAAAGGCTTCTCGCCGATGTGAGTTATTACATGATTCTTAAGGTGATCGCTGTCTGTAAAACTCTGTCCACACTGATGACATGTTAAACTTTTCTCTCTTGAGTGAGTCCTGATGTGACAATTAAGGTTTACTTTACATCTGAAACTCTTTCCGCACTGACCACATATGAACGGCTTCTCTCCAGTGTGAATTCTCATATGAGTCTGAAGACTTTCTTTTCTTGAGAAGCTCTTCCCACACAGCTGGCAGGTGCATGAGCTCTCTCCAGTATGACTTCTCATGTGGGTATTAAGGTTTCCTTTATGTGTGAAACTCTGTCCACACTGTTGGCAGGTGTAAGGCTTCTCTCCAGTGTGAACTCTCATGTGGACTTTAAGGTTTTGTTTTTGAGTGAAACTCTTCCCACACTGCTGGCAGCTGAAAGGCTTCTCTCCAGTGTGAATTCTCATGTGGACTTCAAGGTTTTGTTTTTGATTGAAAATCTTTTTGCACTGACGGCAGGTGAAAAAATTTGATTCTGTCTTCTGTGCACCTTTGTGTGGAGAAGTCTTTTCAGTCTGTGTGGATTTTTCTCCAGTCATGAAATCATTATGTTTTTCATTCTGATTTGTCTCTTCCATTTCATCCAGTTCTTGACACTCCTCTTTTAGTGCCATAGGGCCTAAAGCCATAAAAAACAATTACAAATACAAGTTAACCAGTTTACTGACACAAAGACTTAAATCAAAACCAAGATGAAGCATCTTCCAGTGCTATTAGATCTTTAACAACTTGAAATCTTTCAACAAATAAAGATATTTCATCATTTCATCAATACACGTATGGGATGCCACAGGGCTCAGTATTAGGTAATCTGCTTTTCTGCTTGAATACATTTCCCCTAAGGGACAATATCATTAGATTTCACTGATATGACAATGCTATTCAGAAATATATTTCCTCACAATCTGCGACAACAAATCCCAGACAGTAAACTGTTATATTTCTGATGTACTCCAAGCTCCTGCACAACCTACATTAGTATTTTCAACCTAAAAATGTTTTTAAGCCAGTTTATATATTTTGCTGTAGCATGTCAGTGGGAAATATCAGTTTACATTTCCAAACATTCCTTTTGTCATTAATTGAAATACCCAGTGAGATTTCTCAGAGTCTGACAACATGCTCCACACGGAAATCTGATATCACCATTATTAAGTCCATCTGGGATTACATAAAGCAGGGGTTCTCAACCCTGGTCCTCGAGGGCCACTGTCCTGCAGAGTTTAGGTCCAACCTTGATCAAACTCACATGCCTTTAGCTTTCTAGTAATCCTGAAAGGCTTTATTAGCTGATTCATGTGTGTTTGATTAGGGTTGGAGCTAAACTCTGCAGGAAAGTGGCCCTCGAGGACCAGGGTAGAGAATGCCTGACATAAAGGAATATAAAAAACAGAGACATGCTAAATCCAGAAGGACCGTGGCAATGTCTCCAAGATGCTTAAAGAAACCTACCCCGCACACGAGTGGCTGCTTTTATTACACCACCAGGGTTATTCTCCTATAATGTGAGCCTAAGAATAAATCAAGGTTTACATTTTGTTTTTATTTTGATGTAAAGTGTTACTGTATTTTATTTTATTTTTTTTGGCATGTTCAGTCTGTTTGTAGAGTTCCCTTTTTAGGGCCTCTGTTTTAAGGAGGGTGATGTTATGGCCCAGGGTGTTTTTGTATTTGTCCACCAGGTGGCGTTGTGCAGTGGTTTGGTCTCTTCCAGAGCGTGCGGTGTGGAGTGTTTCCTGTGATTGAGTTGGGGATCCAACAGAGCCTTCCCTATCTGATCTTTTTTTCCCTGTCTCAAGAAATATCTGCGTACACACAAACCACTGAAACGGACACAAAACGATGTAGTATACATGCCAGACCAGTATGTGGCGCTGTTATTCTGCCACAGAAATACGCTAAAAACGAAGAAGAAGGGTTGTGGCTAGACGGGTACAGCAACGGTCAGAAGTGAGGTAAAATCTCACGATAAAATAAATAAATTTGCAACTGTCCAGATTGTGCTTTATTACAGTTTTTCTCGATTGCTAAAACACTAAAACCCATTGGATGAATAAAGTTCTCAGTTACCTGAACTCATTTATCTAATTGTGCAGTCTGTTGTCAATACCTTAAACCATTTCACATGATAAAACACAATTTGCAGATTTCACTTAGACTTTTCATCAAAACTCTGAACACAATTTCATTCTCAAAACACATTCTGCTCTCTAATGCACATGTCATCCATAATGGTAAACACAAGTGGCAACAATCAAACACAAATAGAGAACAATTATCATTGATTGAACACAACCAGTCAAAATTGATTTAACCTGTTTCAAATGAGACACAACCAATATAAGCCAGTTCAGAGAGCAAACAGTTTGTTGAAGGTGCGAAGGAGAGAGTCTGAAAATGGATAGAAGAAACAATGTAAGAGGACGAGTGCATATGAGAGGTGGACGACGAGGAGGAGGGCAAGAAAGAGAAAGAGGAGGAGGAGGAGAGCAAGCAAGAGGAAGAGGAGAAGGAGAGGCCGAAACACAATTGGACATCGGGCCAGTCCCTGGTCAACGAGATGGCAATGTCACTCTCTGTGCTGCTATCAGCAACCATGGTGTTCTGCATCACCATGTTACACTCGGGCCATATAATACTCAGCTTCTTCTGAGATTTATTGAAAATCTTCGAGATATTTTATTTGAGCAGCATGTTCAAGAGCTAGATGAGAATCCCAATCCCACCTAATGTGATAGTGTGGGATAATGTCAGTTTCCACCGAGCTGCTCAGGTAAGGGAATGGTTTAACATCAATGGGCAGTTTATAAACCTGTACCTCCCTCCATACTCGCCTTTCCTGAACCCAATTGAGGAGTTTTTCTCCTCTTGGAGATGGAAAGTTTATGATAGACAACCCTACACAAGAGTAAATCTGCTGCAAACCATGGATTTAGCCTGTGGTGATATAGGTGATGAATCATGTCAGGGCTGGATACGGCACACAAGAGGCTTCTTCCCCCATTGCCTCAGGAGGGAGAAGCATTCGAGCAACAGGAAAGGCAACGACTGTCTGTTATTTAGTACGTTTGTCTGCATAGTGTAGTGTAGTGTGTTGTGTTGTGAAGTAGCGTTTGTTCACGGTTTGACCACGTGGCCTCGCGCGAGTTAACAGTATCGACGAGGTGTAGCCAGCTGAATTCAATAAGGACTGTGTATATATAGAGCGGGACTCCGCGGCAGCGGCAGCCCTCGTGTGAAGCCCTCATAGTGTGAAGACCGAAGAGTGTAAAGACCAGCGACTCTACTCTGCGCGACTCCACTCGAGCAAGGACACCGACAAGGCACTTAAGTATAGCTTTCTTTTACCTTACCCCTTGGGTATTTTGCTTGTTTTCGTTTGTTTATTCTTTAATCCCTATTCACTATGTGCTTTCAAATCTCCACTATTACCACTAACACCCGTAAACCACGCTCTGTGTATTCAAGATGCCGTAATCCTAATAATCTGCTTAGGTACTTTCCTCTACCACATTACTGTCCATTCCAATTGGTCTCTGAATTGCCAGTCTGCTGTAAACAAAGCAGACTTTATTTCGGCTATTTCCACTCATTCTAATCTCAGTCTCATGGCCCTAACTGAGACCTGGATCAAACCAGAAGACACGGCCACTCATGCGGCCCTCTCAACTAATTTCTCCTTTTCGCACTCACCTCGTCCAATTGGGAGAGGTGGAGGTACTGGTTTGCTCATCACAAAGGATTGGAAATTTGAGCCCATACCATCTCTCTCTGGCAACAGCTCATTTGAATCACACTCAATCACTATCACTTACCCTGCTAAAATCCATGTTGTAGTTGTTTATCGCCCCCCAGGTCAACTGGGTAACTTCTTGGAGGAGTTGGATATGTTACTCTCCAACTTTCCTGAAGATGGCACTCCACTGGTGCTGCTCGGTGACTTCAACATCCACCTTGATAAACCCCAGGCTGCAGACTTCACCTCTCTACTGACCTCCTTTAACCTTGCGTATCTACCACAGCTACTCACAAATCAGGTAATCATTTGGACCTTATCTACACACGCTACTGCTCTACAGACAATAACACTTTAGTGACTCCATTGCACACCTCCGACCACTTCCTCGTCACTCTTAACCTCATACTCACTCCTGATACAACTCATACTAATCCACAGATCACCTTTGCGTAATCTACGCTCTCTCTCTCCCTCTCGTCTATCCACTATGGTTTCATCCTCACTTCCGCCACCTGCTCAGTTCTCAGCTCTGGACACTAACAGTGCTACTGACACTCTTTCTCCACTCTAACATCTTGTTTAGACAGCTTTTGCCCCCTTTCATCTAGACCAGCCCGCACCACACCCTCTGCCCCCTGGCTGTCTGATGTTCTCCGCGAACATCGCTCTGGCCTCAGGGTGGCAGAGAGAAAGTGGCGCAAATCTAAGAACTCTACTGATCTTACCTTGTATCAGTCTCTTCTTGTTTCCTTCTCTGCACATGTCTCCACTGCAAAACTACATACTATCACAACAAAATCAACAACTCGCTGACTCGTGCACTTTTCAGAACATTCTCCTCTCTTCTTTGCCCTCCTCCCCCCCCTCCGTCATCAACTCTTATAGCTGACGACTTTGCATCTTTCTTCACAAACAAAACCTCCTTCATTAGCAGCCAATTCTCCGCACAAACTGACATACACATCTCATCAACCGTCACACACACGCTACCCTCTTTCTCTCTGCTCTCTGAAGCAGAAGTCTCCAAACTCATCCTTTCCAAACACCCCACTACTTGTCCGCTTGATCCTATCCCCACTCACCTGCTTCAGGCCATTGCCGTCAATTACTCCTGCACTCACCCACATCGTCAACACCTCTCTTCACACCGGGACTTTCCCACAGCATTCAAGCAGGCTCGGTAACCCCACTGCTTAAGAAACCTCTCTGAACCCAGCACTTTTAGAAAACTACAGACCGGTGTCCCTTCTGCCTTTTATTGCTAAGACACTTGAGAGAGTAGTGTTCAACCAACTCTCTATGTTTCTTGCACAGAACAACCTCCTGGACAACAACCAATCTGGATTCAAAAGCGGCCACTCAACTGAGACTGCCCTGCTCTCGGTTACTGAAGCACTGAGACAGGCAAAAGCTGCTTCCAAATCCTCAGTACTTATCCTGCTGGATCTGTCTGCTGCTTTTGACACAGTTAACCACCAAATCCTCCTGTCAACACTCATGAAGATGGGGATCTCAGGAACTGCTCTCCAGTGGTTCAAGTCTTACCTCTCAGGTAGGTCCTTCAGGGTGTCATGGAGAGGTGAAGTGTCTAAGTCACATCATATAGCTACTGGAGTTCCTCAGGGCCCAGTGCTTGGACCACTTCTCTTCTCCATCTACATGTCATCTCTAGGATCTGTCATCCAGAAACATGGCTTTTCCTATCACTGCTATGCTGATGACACTCAACTCTACTTCTCATTTCAACCAGATGATCCCACAGTTGGGGTTGGATCGCTTCCTGCCTGACAGACATTTCTGCCTGGATGAAGGATCAGCACCTTCAACTCAATCTGGCAAAGACAGAACTGCTTGTGGTCTCAGCCAACCCAGCACTTCAACATACTCTCTCCATTCAGCTCGGTTCATCAACCATAACTCCGTCCGGGACTGCCAGGAACCTTGGAGTTGTGATTGATGATCAGCTGAAATTCACTGACCACATTACTGCAACAACCCGGTCCTGCAGATTTGCGCTATACAACATTAGGAAGATTAGACCCTTCCTATCAGAGCAGGCCACTCAACTCCTGGTCCAAGCTCTTGTACTCTCCAGACTGGACTACTGTAATTCTCTTCTAGCGGGCCTTCCAGCATCCACTGTTAAACCCTTGCAGCTGATCCAGAACGCAGCGGCGAGTGGTCTTCAACGAGCCGAAGAGAGCACACGTCACGCCTCTCTTCATCAGTCTTCACTGGCTGCCGATAGCTGCGCAAATCAAATTCAAGGCTCTGGTGCTCGCCTACAAAGCAATCGCAGGCTCTGCACCAGTATACCTAAACTCACTTGCTCAGACTTACACACCCTCCAGAAGCTTGCGTTCTGCAAGTGAACGACGCCTAGTGGTGCCATCTCAAAGAGGCATGAAATCCCTCACTAGGACCTTTTCCTGGACCGTTCCCACCTGGTGGAATGACCTGCCTGTCTCAGTTCGAGCAGCCGAGTCTGTAGCCAATTTCAAAAAACATCTCAAGACACTTCTTTTCCAGCAGCACTTGACCAATAAAGAATAGCACTTATCACTCTATTCGTTTGTTTATTTATAAAAAAATAAAAAAATAAAAAGTCCTGTGTTTCGTGAGACTTGTTACACCGCTTGCATATTGTTGCCCTTGACTGGTGTTGGTTGCTTCTATTACTCTCATTTGTAAGTCGCTTTGGATAAAAGCGTCTGCTAAATGACTAAATGTAAATGTAAATGTAGGAGGGACAATATTGCTTGTGATGTCGATGAAGTGCTCTGGCCTGACCCAGCCCAAAGACAAGAAGCACAATAATCATCACATATACACATATACATCACATATCATTTTTTTATTTGATTTTATTACAGTACATTGTATGCTGTATACTGTACAATATTTTTTTTGTACTCTTTGTTTAAAGATTAATAAATTACTTTTCCCTGAGAACTGTTTTGAACAATGTGTTTTCTATTTTTTGGTATATTGTTTACTGATTGCTTGATAGTGTTTATCATTTTGATCACATTGTTTATGATTTGAGAGCAGTGTTTGATTTTGAACACAGGTACAACTGTTTTGAGGCGAAAGTTTCATTTTGCAAGAAGAGTCAGAGGTTTTGTGAATAGTGTTTGAAGAGGAGGTTTTGTGTTTAATGCTTTCAGAAAATGGAGCAAGGTTTCAGAAATAGTGTTTTAGCAATTGAGAAAAACTGTAACGCCGACACCTACACCAACCATAAACCTACACTTACAATAATGCAAATACAGTAATTAAATGATGCCATATTGATGTGCGGAAGCCTAGTGGCCGTAGTTGTATTACCTTCTAGTCTTATTGTGTGGGACGTGGTGTAATGACATCACTGTTTCACAAAATATATGGATTGGCTGTACACACGAAAACGCTATGGTGGCAGTTTCAGATTTATCCACTCTGGGACCCGGTTTTTAAAAAAAATACCGGTTTCAGGCTCCCAAAAACGGCGGATCCATCTGGACAAAACGCTGATACGATACAAATTTTTTTTACATATACAGCTAAACGTGTCTCCGTGTGGAAGGGGCCTTAGACTGTGGTGCTGTTCACCTTTACCTCTTAAGCCCTGAATTGTTTTTCTTTATTTTCTCTTTAGTTCAGATTTATTTCTTATTAAATGTTTATTTGTTAAGTTCACTTCCATGTGTTTCCTCCTCTTTGTAAAGTTGCTTCACCTAGAGTCAGGTGTTTGTTACAATTACGGTCACAAAATTTTGGCCTGCTGATAGTACATTGACAACTGCAAATCATACAAGTAGATAGATAATTTTTTCTGACCGTCTCCTAAATACTTCTAATAGCCGTCACTGTCTGGGACTCAGACGCTCTCAGTTTAAGTCTAGACTAAAGATGCATCATTTCAGCCAAGTATACAGTCTTATTCCTCACTGAATATGATACTAATTCCATTTGATTAGCAGAAGACCTCTAGTGTCTCATTATTCTCGCTGATTTTGATTTGATAGAAATATATATTATACTGTGATGCATATATTTATTAGAAATTTGCCTATTTAAAATGCCCCTGGAAATCCGGTGGTCAAATATTGCCCCTTAATGGAAAAGGTCATTTCTGACACGGTTTTAGAACTTAAAATAATAACACAACTTGAATTCCAGAAATGTCTGTACGTTTTTAAATTTGAATAAAATGAAACAAAAAGACTTTCAAATCACATGAGCCAATATTTTATTCACAATAGACCATAGATAACATGAGAAATTTCAAATTTTTATCCACTAAATGAGCTAATTTCAAACTTGATGCATGCTACAGGTCTCAAAATAAACACAGACGTGTTTACCATGGTGTAGAATCTCCTTTTCTTTTCAAAACAGTTTGGAGACGTCTGGGCATTGAGGTTATACATTTCTTGAGTGGTTGTGTTGGAATTTGGTCCCATTCTTGCCTGATATAGGTTTCCAGCTACTGAAAAATTTGTGGTCGACTTTGGCATACATTTTTTATTAATTATGTTCTCTATAGGCGAAAGTTCAGGCCAATTCCGCACCCGGACTCTTCTACGATGAAGCCATGCTGTTGTAATAGCTGCAGTATGTGGTTTTGCATTGTCCTGCTGAAATACACAAGGCCTTCCCTGAAATAGATGCCCTCTGGAGGGGATTGTATGTTGCTCTAAAACATTTATATAACTTTTAGCATTCATAGTGCCTTCCAAAACATGCAAGCTGCCCATACCGTATGCACTTATGCACCCCCATACCATCAGAGATGCTGGCTTTTGAACTGAACACTGAAAACACGCTGGAAGGTCTCCCTCCTCTTTAGCCCGGAGGACACGGTGTCCATGATTTTCAACAAGAATGTCAAATTTGGACTCATCTGACCATAGAACACTTTTCCACTTTGAAACAGTATATTTTAAATGAGATTTGGCCCACAGGATACGACGGGGCTTCTGGACCATGTTCACATATGGCTTCATTTTTGCATGATAGAGGTTTAGTTGGCATCTGTTACGGCGGATTGTGTTTACCGACAGTGGTTTCTGGAAGTATTCTTGGGCCCATTTAGTAATGTCATTGACACAATCAGGGCGATGAGTGAATCAGTGCAGTCTTCGGGCATCCAATAAAGGTCTTCGTGCTTGTCCCTTACACACAGAGATTTCTCTGAATTGTTTGAGGATGTTATGCACTGTAGATGATGAGATTTCCAAAGCCTTTGCAATTTTGACGTTGAGGAACATTGTTTTTAAAGTGTTCCACAATATTTTTACGCACTTTTTCACAGCCTCTGCCCATCTTTTCAATCATGTTACCGACCGGATATCAATTAATTAGTTACTAGATGTTCTCCCAGCTGAATCTTTTCAAAATGTCTTGCTTTTATCAGCCATTTATTGCCTCTTTGCCAACTTTTTTGAGACCTATGGCAGGCATCAAGTTTGAAATGAACTCATTAAGTGGATAAAAGTGTAACATTTCTCAGTATTAACATTTATTATGTTATCTAGCAGCCATACACCCTGTAGCCCAAGACTGGTTTCCCACTGAAGCTAAGCAAGGCTAAGCCTGGTTAGTACCTGGATAGGAGACCAACTGGGAAAACTAGGTAGTTGCTGGTAGAGTCGTTAGTGAGGCCAGCAGGGGGTGCTCACCCTGTGGTCTGTGTGGGTCCTAACGGCCCAGTATAGTGTTGGGGACACTATACTGTCAATAAGCACCATCCTTCAGATGAGACGTTAAACCAAGGTCCTGACTCTCTGTGGTCATTAAAAATCCCAGGATGTCCTTTGATTAAGAGTAGGGGAGTAACCCTGGCATCCTGGCCTCTGTCCATCATGGCCTCCTAATCATCCCCATATATATATCAGAATTTGAAACAGTAGCGTATCTAAACTTGCTGTCTTTGATATGTAACACTAAACACTACTGTAATATATATATATATATATATATATATATATATATATATATATATATATATATATATATATATATATACGATTGGCTTCATCACTCTGTCTCCTCTCCACCAATCAGCTGTTGTTATTATTATTATTATTATCTATGGTCTATTGTGGATAAATAATTCGCTCATGTGATTAAAATATTCTTTTAGTTTTCATTTCATTCAAATTTTAAAAAACGTCCCAACATTTCTGGAATGTGGGTTGTATCTATAAAAACATGAATGTCAATACATTAAAGTAATCTTGATTGATTTAGTGACGTGTTCATCTTTTTCACCCACAACCTTGATTGGGTTGAGTGTATTATTGCAATGTGTAATATGTTGTAAATGGTGTACTATTAAGCGCTATGCAAATAATTTTGATTTGTTGCTTGATCATGCTTTAAGATGGGGTAAAATGAAAGTGACAAGATCAGTGGATATTGTGGTTGTTTGAATATATGTTGTAGAAACATTTATCTGGATGAGTGTCAGCTCATCAGGCAGACGATACAGAGTTTAGCAGTGTAGATTTTAGAGAACTCAAGTGTAGAGAACTCCTTTGAGTCAGTCAGAATTTGAAACAGTAGCGTATCTAAACTTGCTGTCTTTGATATGTAACACTAAACACTACTGTAATCAATAGTATTGATATTTCAATATTTCAAGAGGTATTGTCATCATTTACAGTGGTGATTTTATTGCCGTCTGTCTCCCACCACCCACGTAAAAATCCCCGGCCGAATAACCTACTGTTTTTCAAACACCAAGGTAGCGTGGTGATTTAATTGCTGTCCGAATCCACAACTGAGTTTTCAAGAATATATCACTTCAAAATTCACTGTTTATATCCTTTTTGACCACTGCAGAGCACCGTACAGTTGTGCTTCGCTGTTATTTGGATGCATTTCTAGACTTGTATTTCTTTAAATGCTGGCAAGTATTTACAAGAACAAAATATATTTCATCACCGCTCAAAAAATAAAAAGAAGAAAAGCACATAAACATTTGAATATTTAGTCTTACCATACCAAGCATTTGACATTTTATTTACAGCAGACAATCATGTCAGAGACCATGTGAGCAGCGCGTTCCCGATCACAAAACTCTCCCCTCCACCGTGAATAAATCAGCATCCGAATGCACGAGTTTTAGGTTTTATCACTGAGGTGGCATGCACATTTACTTTTACGGACTTTCATGTGAGAAACAAAGGCGAATGGCGCATGACATATGTCACAGACAAACGTTAGCGATTGGTTATGACAGATCCAGGGTGGCTCTGGCATGGGCGTCAGAACCATTGTGTGTGGGTGGGACAAGACCCACCCAGTTTTTACGACCAATGATATTGGACCCACTCACTTTTATCGTCTCTAATTCAGCACATGTCTGTTTACCTACCCCTAACCGATAAACACATTATTAAACACGTTAGACGCTTTATTTACACTTTTCTAATATTTTCTAATATTGCCTTTCCGATCTGATATGTGATGGGGAAATGTTCGGGAAAAGTTCGGGAAAAGGGGGATTCGAACCTCTGTTCGATTTGTGTCAAACCTTAAAGCCATGCGTCTTACCCCTACACTATTGCCACGGTAAATAATTGAGGGATTTTCATAATTTTTCGGTACACAATCAATCGTTTAATAAATGGCGGTATATTTGTATTTAATGTAGTAATGGAATTCAGTAAAAAAAATTATCAGAGAGAGGACCCACCCACATTTTATTTGCTTCCAACGCCCATGGGCTCTGGGCAGATCCAATAGTTTTAAACTTCAACATTTACTTTTACGGACTTCCATGTGAGAAACAGGCGAACGGCGCATGACATACGTCACGACCAGACGTTAGCGATTGGTTATGTCAGATCCAGAATGGCTCTGGGCAGATCCAATAGTTTTAAACTTCAACAGAGTTCCTGCCTTCAAGGAAGCCAACGCTTGTCAATGGAGAGTGGCCAGACTCTCTGTACAAATGAAATGAACGAGTCTGGTTAGACCAGGCTAACACTAACCACCTTTGTAGAACACAAAGCTCATCATAATGGATGTTTTCTTTTATATAAATGCTGAAAAAAACTTGAAAAGTTACACAGAATATAGGATGTAAATTATTTAATTGATTTTACCCCCAAAATTCTACATACAGGAGACATACACACAATCCATGTTTGGGTGCCTGAATTCCAGTTGTTTTTGCAAATTGCAGCAAACCATTTGAATCTATTTCCCGTACGTTTCATTAATCTGTAAAAAGATAGCTTCTATTTCTTGTTGAATCTGTTTGTGCAGTCAGCCACACGCAGCTCTCTCATTTAGATGCTTTCACTGCTTTAAAATTCAACAATAATGCTTTCTGCAACTCAGCGGGTGTTACTGCAGAGATTCCCATTTACTGTGATGTTATGTTCATTAGGGTTGGGAATCGTGAGAAATTTTCCGGTTCCGATTCCGCCTAATGATTCCGGTTCCGATTCCGGTTCCATTAAAATTATTAAACAAATAGTGGTAAAGGAAAAAGGCATAATACGCAACTCAAACAATCCTTTTTGTGTTTATTACATGATCTCTGATTCATTTACAGGTTGGCAATGTCAAAAAAGTCCTGTACTGTACATATTTTACAGTATTAAAAGCATTCTTGCAAAAATATTATATATTTATATATATATATATGTTAGTTATATTTATTAGTTATTTGTATATTAATGTAATAGAAATTCAGTTATTCAGTGAACTTGTAAATAATAAATGGTAATTCAGCATTAATCGAGATTAAAATGGCTCATTTGAATTCTGCCGAAGGCATTTAGAATATGTGTGCTACCCAAATAATGACTGGTGCTTTCACACTTGGTTCGATTGCCTGGACCGAACCAGAGTTCGATTGCTCCCTGGACCGTGTTCATATTATATTTTCGGGTCCGAAACCAAGGTGCGTTTGCGTCATCAAAGCAGCAGCTGTTTACTCCGTTACTTGGTAACGATGTCGAGCGAGGAGGTGGCAGAATGAATAGCGTTGTTCACCTAACTTTTATATTTTTGTTTTTGAACCGTTAGTTTTGTTACCACAGCTTCAGTACGTAATGGCACTTGCGTCTATCAGCCACGGATGTACTGCAAATACTCGAAAGAATGCTGACGACGAGCAGAAATGATATGTACAGCTCTCTGCTTACAGTATGTCAGTCACGCTCATCAGGACTCCTGATGCGCGCCCGAGTTCGGAAGACAGCGTTCACGCTTGATGTGGTATTTTCACAGCATACACGCAGGTTCGAAAACTCGTTCTCACTCCCTACAGTGCAATTCGGCTAGGTAGCTATACATTCGCGCTAATATATCACTGTGAAAGTCCTAGCTTGTGTAGTATAGACCCAGCTCCCAACCCAACTTTGAGAATAGATTAACGGAGATATGTTTTTTTATCGCCCGATAAGAGTCTCACGTTAACGCAGCACGTTAACGCCGATAACGGCCCACCACTAGTTAATTGTTTGCACTTCTGGAAGCGGCAGGCAACGTAATTAATATTCATGATGAGGTTAGCTGTCGCCCGCTATTAAAGGATACGCTCCCAGCGCCGCACACATTGCACCAGAACCGTTTTCGGAACCGAAACTCAGGAATTTTGCGCGATTCCGGTATTTTTAAAAAATAAGTATCGGTTCTGCATAAGAACCGGTTCTCGGTTCCCAACCCTAATGTTCATAATGAATTTGTGACATTGACCACTCACATTTCAATATCTGCTTTATGCAAAAGAAATGTTTTTGTTGGGTGCTGTTGCATAATAAAGTGACAGAAATTAATGGGTTTTATTGTTTTCCATTCAGACATTGATAATACTGGGTTTAGTCTTATACACAATATGTTTGATTAGGCTGCTTCTGAATCATCTCTCATAATTCAATGCACCTTCTCATGTGCACTTAAAGGCAGTATTAAGCCTCGTTCAAAAATATTCATTTCTGTAGAGGTTGACATATTATGGGGAGTTTTTTACACTGGTAAAGACTTGGATTCCCATGCTAAACATGGCCATTGGATGTTTGATGGAGTATTCCTCACATGTTTCTTAACCCTTTTTTTCAGAGTATGGGCGTATGTGACGTCAACAAGGGCGGAATTTCCTTGTACGGGCACTTCTCCCGGAAGGGACACACGTCGGACAGAGCGAGAGACCAAAAGCATGCCCCTCAACGCGCTTTGCTCTGCTTTAGGTCACAGGACTTCACGAAATCAACAATTTCACCAAAGAAGTGTGTCTTTGGTTGTCAGAGCAAGACAACCCTGTTCAGCTTCCCAAACAACCCAGCGTTAAGGAGACAGTGGATGGACTTTTTCCGGAGCATTTCGGCAATTATTGTTTTATAAACAAGGCCCGTTCAACTCCGGATTTGCAGATCATCTAATGCTGAAAGCAGGACCGGTCCCAACGATAAAGGTTCACTGTCATGCCAGTGTTTCCCACACATAGACTAATTTGTGGCGGTGCGCCACATAATCAACACCGGCCGCCACATATTGCGTTCCGTTTATGGCGGCATTTTAATGCCTTTAACAACAAGGCGCACAATTGATGCTTGCGAGCGCAGTAAATCACTCCCGCGAGAAAATAACAGATCTTCACACAAGGAAACGGCAGCCCGCACGCTCCTTTTAAACCCACGCGTGCATGAGATCTCCTCTGCGCGCAAATCAAGTCCTTGCGAGCTTGGACATGACTCGCAGCATGCGCGTGCGTCCTCATTCCCCACAAGCTCTCTCGATCTTCTATTTGCTCTAGCAAAAACGTTTTATTTTTGGCAGTCGTGGGGCGCTCTGTGCGGCCGCACACATTTTAGTTTCGGTTTCGGATAAGCGCAATTCGAGAGCGGGTTGTTTGAATTGTGGGATTATTTAATCTTAATGAAAAATACAACAACAACACAGTACAATGATAAACTCGCGTAATTAGGTGCCTTTACATGTCACTTTGAAACATAATCTTCCGCGATCATCTGGTCTTTCAGCTCTTGGCTCTCCTGACTCCTGCTGCGTTTGTGTTGCTCTGAACATGCTTCATTAAGCAGACACGTTACGTTTTTAATTCTACTGTCTGTTGGCTCTAACTGAACTAAATGATTTTATTACTATAATAAAATAATTTCGTCATGGGGGGCACTGCCACGGTGTGCAAGTGATGTAACCGGTGTTGAGTCTGCACGCCGGTAACACCGGCAAACACCGACTATCGTAGGAAGCCTAGTCTTTACCAGATACTATATTAAGTTTATTTATTGTTTTTATGTCGCTGTAGCTAGTAGCTATACTGGGGGGAAAATGAAAACACAGTTATATTTGCTGTAGTTCACCGCTACATTACCACTATACTTCCATTGTATATAACATTGTCTATGTTTACCCAGCCACAATTATATCAGTTCTGAGAACTTTAAAAAATGTGAAGTGTCCATTAAATAGTTGTATTATTATTATTAATATTTTTTAAATATTAATATGTTCACATGTGGTCAGGTGTGCTGTGCACAGTATGAGTACACCTGACCACATCTGAACATATTATTTAAAAATTAATGTGTCCTAGATATAAAGAGTAATTTCTAAATTGGGTTTCAGAGGGGTGTGATCATTCATGCTGTGTACTGTAACTGCAACCTTTCAAATGGGTAAAGTGCTGAAACCCTTTTATATTGTATTTAATGGAAAATATATTAACACTGAAAAACTGACAAAAAATGATAACAAAAAAGCTTACACAACAAATCTTGCTTACTGATATGAACAAGTGATTTATCTTTTATCCAAAGCCACATTAAGCAATTTAGAATTTCGAATCATAGTAACTATTTAATGGACACTTTAATGGATTTTCCCACTAGGTGCCTGTATGGCTCTTTAATAAATTTACATGTATCTAGTGTAGTTGCTCAAAGTATTGCAGATCATAACTGCTTCCTTATTTTTAGGTTTTGCATTTGAATATATATTTAGACATGATCAAACACTAGATTTCTTTAAATGTGAAAATTTAAAACGTTAATAACTGACATCCTAATATTTTTAATGATACTTATATAAGCACACACACATGGATATTAATGAATGCAAGCAAATATAATTTTACACGTGACAATTTTTAAATAGTGCTAAAAAGGCAAACTTATTTTTCCTTATATGTACAGTAGGCTATATACAAATGAATTGATACTGAATCAAGATCGAAATCGATATTTGTACCAATCACCAACGCCACCCCCCGGACGGCCGCCTGCCCACCACCACAAATTGGTTCCTATTCTGTGGGAAACACTGCATGCATTGTAACAGCAGGCGATGAGTAAAATAAAACAACATGAAAGTGACTCTTTAGCTCCGCCCACACTATACGCCTCCAGCCACTCAATTTTATTCAGAACGACTCTGTACAGCGTATCTGTCTTTTACAAATATGATAAAACTAAAGACTTTTCAGAGGTGCAAGGATGGATGAAGGATGCAGTACTATATAAGTACTCAAGATCGACAGCAACCATGTGTGATCCTTTAAGGATCAAATGACTGAGTTCAGCTTTGAAAATGAAACCAACCTGTTTGTTCCTCAGTATCTTCATGTTTCACTATTAATATTTCTTCAATCTTCATTTCTTCACTCTCCTCTTTAACAAACGCCATCTTTATAATAGTGTCACGTGGATCTCAGTCTCTTCACCACCCTGTCATGTTTAAAATGAGAATAATTAACAGAAGGAAAAATAAATACAAACGAAAGTCTGAAGTGATAGTAAATGGCTTTAAATTACCTACAAACTTACTTGTGATTTATATTTTGTATTCATTAATTTGTAGTTTACATTTAAAATATTACATTTTAATGAAAATATTTGCTATTGGTTTGTAAAATGACAAACTTTACACGTTTGTGTTTTCGTTGCATTTACACGTTGTGACCAGCAGGTGTCATCAGCGCGCGATGAATCGCTTCTAAACAGTGAATTGTCATTCGAAATATTTGCTTTCATTTACTCTTTCCCATCACTACTTGCTAATGGCCGATTTCGTGTTTATGATAAACTGATTCATAAGATGAGGGGCGAAATGAGACACACCTTTTCTGTTGCACATGTGTGGATGTGCTTTAAACACTAACAAATGGTAGAATAATCATTACAATGTTATATTCAGTAGTAACATATTCATTTTCCATCGCTTATAAAACTTTAAAGTTGCTTCATTCAAGGACGATTTAAGGATTAAAAAACAAACCTTTCTTCAGCTGTATGACAGACGCAGGACCGCGGCGCAGCCTCCTGACGTCACTACACCGGACCAAAATAAAAGTCCTGTTCCCAAATCCCAAAAGAATGCACTGAGATTTAAATACATACAACACATTCAATTCAAAATATTTCAGAGGTTATCAGAGTTTTAATTCCTGTCACCTATGTCTAGTAAAATCTTCAAAGTAAATGTATACCACATCTAATATGTCTATTTAGTCTGAAATAAAACGTCTTGTTTGGGTGCAGAAACCATTTATTCCACGGGTTGGGAGTATTTTTAAAGACCTTTTGTAAAAAATTGTTTGATTTATTTTACTATACAATAAACAGGTTGTCACTAAAATTAAACCTTACAATCAATATGTAACATTTTGCAGTATGATATCCTTGTGCAAGTAGTATTGTGTGTGTCCTCTTTGCTCTCTTTTTCATGACTTTGTAACGAAGTTTGTAATATATGTTTGGCCAGGTAAGACCCAGTGATTTCATTGGGATGGAATTAAAATAACAAACAATAAATAAATACATTAATTACATTTCTGCTTAAAATCTAGAGAAAATCACTTGTATCCAACTGACTGTTATAACTGTATAAATCTAACACCCATTATCAATTGTATTAGTTGTAGCTGTGTTGCTTACATCATACCAGTGTCTTCCTGGCATGTTTTTACCCTTATATGGTTTTTAATTGTAACAGCAAAACCACAAGAGTGGTCAGGTGTTAATCTACACTTTAATATTCAAAGTCTTACATTATTTGGTGGTGTACTGAAAAGTAGCTAACTAAACCAGCAGACAATGCATTTACTGTAAACAAGTTAACCTCTTAAATTGTATGTGTATATATATATATATATATATATATATATATATATATATATATATATATATATATATATATATATATATATATATATATATATATATATATTAGGGCAGACTCGATTAAAAATTAATCTAATTAATTAGAGGCTTTGTAATTAATTAATCGAAATTAATCGCATTTTAATTGCATATAAATATTTGACCTGAGAACAGTGAGAAGTAATTTTTTTCACATGGACTTTTAGTATACCATTGAATAATGACTGAATACATAAGCTTAATCAACAAAATTTTGTTTATTTATTTATGTCCAGCGTTTTGCGTTGAGGTGATATTTGAGGCTCGATACGCAAATTCCTTTTGCATAGCTTCCACACAACCATGCTCTTGTCGACGCTTCCATCCTTTCGTTTTTTAAAACAAAATTTGCCAAGCAAAGCAGTCTCGTCAGCTTCTTCGTTCATGTTCACTGTGGTTTGTTGTGTTCAGAAGTCAAGAACGCTAGTTGGTGTTCCAGTATAAACGGTCCGACGAAACTCATTCATTAAAAAACGTTCCGCGGTGCAAAAATAAGTTAAAATTGTTATCAATTTTTGCGTAATTAATCTTAATTAACGCGTTAAAGTCACGCAATTAATTAATCTTAATTAACGCGTTAAAGTCAACCTAATATATATATATATATATATATATATATATATATATATATATATATATATATATATATATATATATATATATATATATATATATATATGTATGAAGTCAATGGGGACTAGCAACTGTTTGGTTACCTACTTTCTTCAACAACAACAACAACAACAACAACAACAACAACAACAACAACAACAACAACAACAAAAATTGTCATTTTCAAACTGTGAAGATTCAAACTGTCATTTTGGACCTTGAACCATTTGGGGTCCATTGAAGTCCATTAAATGGAGAAAAATCCTGGAATGTTTTCATCAAACACCTTAATTTCTTTTCACTGAAGAAAGAAAGACAGACAGACATCTTGGATGACATGGGGGGTGAAGAAATTATCAGCAAAAGTTTATTTCAAAGTGATCTAATCCTTTAAAGGTGCACTGTAGGATTTTTGCAGTCCAATATCCAAAAACCACCAGGCCAGTGTTATATATTTTGTTCCGTTGAGTACTTACAATTGCCCAAATGTTTCCAATATTTGTAAATTGTGAGAAAATCGCTATTTTTACCAATGAACCGGGAAGTGTGAGCATAGCGTGTGAGGGAGTCGCCTGTCAATTGCGTCATATCTGCGTTACCCTCGTTTCCGGTTTTATTTTGCAGAAAAGCTTTACTCTCACTGGAGTGTGAAGTGTCACAGCAGCCGCCGAGCGAACGCACAGAGTAACGTCATAACATCATTTTAAACACTCTTTAATGTATCTAATATAATAAATAGACCTGCGTTACCTCATACTCATGACCAGAAATGCGGAGATTGCGCCGGCGAGTGTGTCCTGTCATAATAAATGTCCAGTTGCTCGCGAGAAGTGTGTTTTGTGTAACAATCGCTCCAGCGGCCTTGCTCAGCTCCACAACACGCGCCCCTGCTCTGCTTCATACTACAGTAACGTTAATAATCACATCCATGAACATGATTTCTGGCCGAGTCCTATCCCGATTCTTTTCCACCGGCTGTGAGGTGAAGACCACATGTCCCTCAAGCGCTCAAACTTGACGTCATCAAACTACACCTTTGTTTTGAACAGGCGCCCTCTAGCGGACAGAAAAGTTGCATAGTGCACCTTTAAGTCAGTTTTTGGTGGTTTTTTTGGGGTTGTAATAAACAAGTATTAAAGTAATGACAGACAATAATTCAAATCTGGACCTTGGTATTTTTTCGATGTGTTGGCTTTATAATAAAAGGTGAAATAATTTCCTAATATAGAATTAACAATACTCTCAACATCAAAATATTTCAGATGACCAATCAAAACAAAGTAGGCAAGCTTTATGTTCCCTGAAGGTGCTGAGCGCGAATTCAAGCGCGACGCTTCAGCAAACTGTCATAAAGTGCAAGATAAGATGTATGTAGCTAAACATTTCATATTTGACAGCTGTTTTAGGATAGAAATGTTACTACCGACAAAAATAATCAGACAAACGAATACATTTATGTCTAATTTCGCCATTTTTTACTTAAAATAGGCCTATATAATTTATGTGATTAATTAGCAACTGTCAATGTGATCGAACATGAAACATGAACAAATCTGTTTTCTTCATATAAGGCATAATAATGAATGTGTAGCCTACACATTGTGAATTAATAATAAAAAATAAAATAAAATAAAAAAATAATAATATTTATATATATATATATATATATATATATATATATATATATATATATATATATATATATATATTAAACTAGCGTTAAGTAGCTTTGAGTAAATTAACTTGTAATAGAAAGTTATTAATACAAAAAATTCTGCTTTAGAAGGAGACAAGACAGGGCAAGATAAGGAGAATGAGAGAAAAAGAAAGAGTGATGGAGAGGAAGAGAGAGCAGGAATTGACTAATATCTACTGCCCACTGACTTGGTTTTTAAGCTATTTCTCATACATTTTTTGGCTATCAAACATCTTAAAATGCACATGTAGATCAGAGAAATAAAACTTTTCTCGAACCCCTGTTTACCTATTTGACAACATTCAACATTGAACTAGTCTAGAGGTTCTACAGAGGCTTCTGCCGGTTGGGAAGAACCCCAACAGTTTCCTCAAGGATCCTTTCATTTTTACAGTAGTTCCCTTTCGAGGGAACTCACACTGCGTCAGAACGACGAATTTGGGGATGCTCCCTAAGCATCAGCGAATCTGAAGTCTGAATAAACACTAGTCCAATCCGATTGGCGAGCGTGATGACGTCACTGTGACGGCATACCCGGAAGTATAAAAGGGGAGCCGGCGCAAAATGGCGGCAGTTATTGCTCTTCAGCATAGCGCTCTCTGTGATTGTCTGTCTATTTACTGTTGTTTGTCCAGTTGTGCAAGTGTGTGAAAGACAAAGTATGCAAGAGAAAGCAAGAGAGTTTAAGCAGTGTGTGCATCCGTGTCCCCGCTACATTTCGGGCTCAGATGCACAGCTGCTTTGTGTGCACTGCCTGGGTGTTCAGCATGGTCGGGCGGCTCTCGAGGGAGCCGCTTGTGAGCATTGTGAGAAGCTGACACTCAGGCTGCTCCGCTCTCGGCTGGCCGTGTTCGATGAGGCCGGCCAGCCTCGTGAGCCCCATTGTTCTGGACCCGCGGTCGCTGAGGCAGCGCGGCGTCGCAGATCATGGGGTTCACAGCGGGACTTTTCAGAGGGTTTTGGGACTGCTGCAGCACTTTCCCAAGCCCGCTTGGCGGCATCTTCCCCCGGGTTGGAGGGTCCGATGCTCGTGCTCTCCGGTTCCGAGGAGGCGGGCATCGAGGCAGGGGATGAGGCAGGGCACATAACGCTTCATCCACCCGCCCATAAGGAGCTGGTTGAGGTGTTAACCTGGGCGGTGGCCAAATTAAAAATCGATTGGCCACAAGAGACGCAGGAAGTCCAGCCACCCAGTAGGCTGGATGACCGGTTTCTTTCACACCGGGTCCAAACACCGCGCCGGGGCTTACCATTCTTCCCGGATCTGCACACAGAGGTGTGCAGATCGTGGAAGAAGCCCTACTCTTCGCGTGTCTCCAATCCCCCAGTATTGGATTATTCCAATGTTCTGGGGGCACGCGAAGCGGGCTATGGGGCGATGCCTCGGGTAGAGGGAGCTCTCGCGAGCTATCTTTCGCCCGAGTCGGCATCGTCCCTAAAAGCCCTGGTGCTGCCCACCAAACCCTGTCGGATACCTCATCGTTGGTGGGCAAGGCTTATATTCCCTGCACACTCTTTCTATCTTGCAGGCCTACCAGGCCGACCTCCTGAAGGAGCTTGATGAGGGCGAGGGTCCCTCTCCGGAGGATGTGCTGGAGCTCCGGAAGGCCGCAGTTTTGTCTCTCCGCATCACCAAGGAGACGGCCCGTGCCATCGGCTGCTCCATGGCTGCTATGGTGACTGTGGAGAGACATCTTTGGCTGAATTTGTCGGGGATAAAGGAGAGGAATAGATCTTTCCTCCTGGACTCCCCGATCTCGCCTTCTGGGATGTTTGGAGACGCGGTTAATACCATCGTCTCCAGGCACCAGGAGGCGAAGAATCAGTCCGCGGCCTTCCACCAGTACCTCCGTCGCCGCTCAAAGCCTGGGAGGGCTGGCTCTAGTGGGCAGCCTCAGCCGTCCACCAGCTCCTCGCACCGGCAGGTGCAAAAAGAGAGCGTCGCCTCTAGAGCCCCTCCTCCGGGAGCTTGGCAACAGAGGCGGCGTGCTCACCAGCAGCCTTCAGCACCTAAGGGCAATCTGAGGAACGTCCTTCAGGCGCGGAAGGCTGCCGGGAAGAAGTCCTAGCCACGGCAGGGCTTCTAAGAGCGGTCCCTCCTGCGAAGGGGCAACTGAGGTTGCTTCCTCCGCGGCGCTCTGGGGAAATCGATGTGGTAATCCCGCCGTCTATGACGCTTCGGGCCACATCGATTTCCCGTGAACGCATGCTGCTCCAGCCTCCTCTGGAAAGACCTGCGGCTGGGCAGCTTGCGCGTCTGCACACAGAGGCTCGTTCCCAACTACTTCCTGCCGGTCAGCCGCTTCAGGGGGTTGGGGACGAGGCTCGTGTATCACCCGACGCCAGCCTCGAGAGTTCGGTCATCCTCCTCCAGGGTTCAGGGGGTTGAACTGGACCGCAGTGGTACCAGAGCGGGTTCGGGTAATGGAACTAGAAGTAAAATCCTTACTGGCGAAGGAAGCCAGTAAGGAGAGGGAGTCCGGGTTCTACAGCCGGTACTTTATAGTTCCCAAAAAGGATGGAGGGTTGCGCTCGATTATAGATCTGAGGTATTTGAATCGGTGTCTGAGGAGGTTCAGATTCAAAATGCTCACTATTCCCATGAACGTGAGTCAGATCCAGTCCGAGGACTGGTTCGTCACGATAGATCTAAAGGACGCATACTTCCATATCTCCATCCTTCCGTGTCACAGGAAGTTCTTGAGGTTCGCTTTCGGGGGCGAGGCGTACCAATATCGAGTGCTTCCCTTCGGCCTAGCCCTCTCCCCATACACATTCACGAAGTGCATGGATGCAGCTCTGGCTCCAATGAGGCTTCAGGGTATCCGAGTGCTGAATTACATCGACGACGGGCTCATATTGGCCCAGTTGTACGAGATGGCAGTTCGGCATCGAGATGTCGTTCTGGCCCACATAAAGTGCTTGGGGCTGAGACTCAACACAAAAAAGAGTGTGTTGACGCCATCCCAGAGGACTACGTTCCTGGGGATTGTATGGGACTCGACAATGATGCGGCACATTTGTCTCCCGCGCGAGTCGAGACCATACTGGCGATGGTCTCAGGAATAAGGCTAGGCCACAGCATCACTGTGAGGCACTTTCAGAGAGTGCTGGGGCACATGGCAGCAGCGTCCAACGTGATACCTTTTGGCCTGCTACACATGAGACCCTCCAGTGGTGGCTGAAAACCAAGGGGCTTTCCCCCAGAGGGAATCCTTTTCGTATGATCAGGGTAACGCGCAGATGCCTTAGTTCCCTAGTCATATGGAAGAAACCTTGGTTTCTGTCCCAGGGGCCAGTGTTGGGAGCGTCCTGTTGCCGGAAATCCGTTTCAACAGACGCCTCCCTCACTGGTTGGTGCGCGGTCATGGACGGCCGCTTTGCGAGGGGCCCATGGGAGGGCCGTCATTCCTCCTGGCACATAAATTGCCTGGAGATGCTGGCGGTCTACAAAGCTCTCAGGAGCTTTTTCCCAGACCTCGCGCCAACATGTCCTGGCACGGACAGGCAATACGGCTGTCGCAGCGCACCTCAATCATCGGGGAGGGTTGAGGTCGCGCCCTCTGTGCAGACTGGCGCATCTAATCCTCCTGTGGTCCCAAGGGAAACTGTTGTCCATCAGGGCAATGTATGTCCCAGGGGTCCAAAATCAGGGAGCAGACATCCTGTCGAGGCAGGGGCTGAGGCCCGGGGAGTGGCGGCTCCACCCAGAGGTGGTGGAGGCCATGTGCGAGAGGTTCGGCCCAGTGGAAGTGGACCTATTTGCATCTCGAGAGACGTCCCACTGTCCTCTGTGGTTTTCCCTCACGCATCCAGCCCCTCTGGGGTTGGATGTCATGGTTCAGACGTGGCAGAGGCTGCGTCTGTACGCATTTCCCCCGATTGCTCTGCTCCCGGGAGTCCTGGAGAGGGTCCGTTGACAAGGGGTCAGCCTACTTCTGTTAGCACCCCGTTGGCCGACTCGAGTGTGGTTCTCGGATATCATAACTCTGCTGGCAGGTCATCCGTGGCAGATTCCTCTCAGGCGGTGGGCACGATATTTCACCCCCGGCCAGAGATTTGGAAGGCTGGCCTGTCGGCGGAGGTGGTAGAGACCTTACTCAGTTCCAGGGCTCCGTCTACAAGGAGACTGTACAGCCTCAAGTGGAATGTATTTTCCACTTGGTGCAGGGAGCGTGAGGTGGACCCAGTTAACTGCCCAGTGGCTTCAGTGCTGGAGTTCCTCCAAGATCGCTTCTCTGCGGGTCTAACCCCGTCCACACTCAAGGTGTACGTGGCTGCCATTGCGGCTTTCCACACTCCTATGGGTGATGGGCCTTTGGGTAGGCACCAGCTGGTTGTACAGTTCCTCCGTGGGGTTCGGAGGATGAGGCCTGTGGCTCAGTCCAGAGTTCCAACCTGGGATCTGGCAGTGGTTCTCGGAGGGCTGGCTGAGGCCCCCTTCGAGCCATTGGAGTTGGCTGAACCAAAAAACCTGACCCTTAAGGTGGCTTTTCTCCTCGCCATTACCTCTCTGAGGAGAGTGGGAGATCTCCAGGCCTTGGCGGTAACGCCGACTTGCCTGGAGTTTGCACCGGGTGGAGTAAAAGCCATCTTACACCCTAGGCCAGGCTACGTGCCTAAGGTCCCATCTAGGGTGGTCAGGTTTTTGGTTCTGCAGGCATTTCATCCTCCGCCTCACGTGACGGCAAAAGAAGGGAGGCTTCACCTGCTCTGCCCGGTTAGTTTAATAACAGCCCAGCAAGCAATCAAGTATTTTGGCATAGGTCCCATCCATAGCTCGCAGTCGGAGGGTCCGGACTCTGCATATCCTGCCTGAAGATAAAGGCAGAGGTGCAGCCGACCCCCCGTGGAGTCTGGAAGGGACCATCCTGGTGGTGGTAGGTTAGATGTAGAAAAGGATTTTGTCTTGGAGGTGGAGGGGAGGATGGCGGTGAATTGGCGCATCAGGATCTGCGAACTCAGAAATGGGTAATTGCCGATCTTTTATACTCAATTATTAGAATGTGATTGGATAGATAAGAAAGTAGAAGTGACGTTACAATTAAGTCTTCCTGGCAGAACTTACGCTAGAGCTTTCATTTCTACCAGAAAGAATCGGGAGAATGAACAGTGTGACAATTATCCATTTATTAACAGCCCAGCAAGCAATCAAGTATTTTGGCATAGGTCCCGTCCGTAGCTCGCAGTCGGAGGGTCCGGACTCTGCATATCCAGCCTGAAGATAAAGGCAGAGGCGCAGCCAACCCCCAAAAATTTGGTGGAAGAATGCTTCCACCCGGACGGAACCTATACCCCAAAATGATAAATAGAGTAGACCCGCTGGTCTTCTGTCCTGGAGTTCCTGAAGAGAAGAAGAACAAGAATTAGCATGGTAAGCGAGGACGTGGAACACCACCTGCTGATGTCTAGCAGAACCTGAAGTTATATTTGTAGAGGAGTACTATGCGTAAGTGATTAATATCTGCTGCAGCAAGTTGTAAAAGTTTGGCCGTTGCTGGTGCTTCCACCATTATATAAACCACTGAGACGAGGCTGCAGGGCCACTCGGTCTGCTAGACCACGGCTATAAGGTTGCCGCAGAGATAAGGCCGTAGGGCCGCACGGTTTGCTAGACCACAGAGATAAGGCCGCAGGGCCACTCGGTCTGCTAGACCACAGAGTTTAAGGCCGCAGGGCCACATGGTTTGCTAGACCACAGAGTTTAAGGCCGCAGGGCCAATTGGTCTGCTAGACCACAGAGTTTAAGGCCGCAGGGCCAATTGGTCTGCTAGACCACAGAGTTTAAGGCCGCAGGGCCGCACGGTCTGCTAGACCACAGAGATAAGCCTGCAGGGTCACACGGTCTGCTAGAACACAGGAGCAAGTCCGCAGGTCCGCACGGTCTGCTAGGCCACGGAGACAAGGCCGCAGGTCCACACGGTCTGCTAGACCACAGAGTTTAAGGCCGCAGGGCCAATTGGTCAGCTAGACCACAGAGTTTAAGGCCGCAGGGCCGCACGGTCTGCTAGACCACAGAGATAAGGCCGCAGGGCCACACGGTCTGCTAGAACACAGGAGCAGGTCCGCACGGTCTGCTAGGCCACGGAGACAAGGCCGCAGGTCCACACGGTCTGCTAGACCACAGAGTTTAAGGAGCAGAGCCACACGGTCTGCTAGACCACATACGATATTTATAACCACCACCAGTAGTTGCATAGGGTTTTACCTGAACCATTACTGAAGGGCTTGCTGAGCTACAAGGATAATATTTTGAATCAGGTCTTATATAAGACTCGAATGCCGAAGAAGACCAGTTGAAATGCCGCGTTCAGCTGCTGTGGTAGCTGCCCCAATCCTGAAGGAATGTCCGGTATACTGGGAGGGAGATAGGCTGCAACTTTTGAGGACAGAAACGAGGTGTTTCTTAAACCAGGCTTTAGAGAGGGGTGCTCCGTTAGGTAGGATAAATAGTGGAAATTGATCTGGGGATCTCTGACGCACTTTAAGGAATAGGAGCATGGATGAGAAAGGACAGAAATTGTTGCCAATTTTAGAAATTGTTAGTGTGACTCCTGAACCTTCAGAATCACTTTTAGAATGCTTGAGAAAAAGTGTAAAGAATTTAGGTGAAAAGCGTAAATCAGAAAAGGAAAGACCATGGGCTGAATCGAAATGTTAGTTGCTGAAGTAAATTCTCCCGGACGCATGAACCCGTAAAAAGCAGTTAAAAACACAGCTTCTAGCAAGATGTTAGTATATGTGGAAAATAGGCCGTTACGGATGGAGGTAATTAATCTTTGCAGAAGGGGTAAAGTAAAAGGCAGCCGTTTATCTGGAGAGATACTAGAAGATTTACTAATGCCTTTAAGTAATAGAAGTAGCAGAAAAAAGACTTGGAAAATCTGGGTTAAAATATTTAGCATAAAATTGAATTCCTTCTAGTAATCTCCTAATTGAAGAGGGTTTGAGATTGCGTTTCTCGAAATTGAAGACGAGAAAAGAGCAGACAGTTGTAATCAAGATGGGAAATAGAGGGATCTGAAAGGAAAAGCAGAATGTTAAAAAAGAGGACCAAGCTGAGGTGTAAGTTTTATAGGTAGAAGGAGCTACTCCTTTAGACGTATAATGTCTGGCTGATCTGACCAAGTCGTCTAATTTAACGTTGCTGCTGATAGGGCAGGGTGTGGGATCCGTGTTGGCTGAAGGGCAAAGCCGTCTGAAAGTCTGAAAATGAAAACGAGATAGAGCATCAGTGATGACGTTGGAGTGTCCGGGTATATGAATAGCTTTAATGATAAAATTAAAGACGACAGATTGCCAGATTAGGCAACGACGGCTTCGTTATCGCAGAACATCATAATACGTTTCCTTGACCACTCTGGACCCCAAATTACACTGGCTATTACTATAGGATAAAGCTCGTATAGCGCGGAAGAAACAGAGCCGGGAGCAGACGCGGGAAACGCGGTTGGCCATTTTTCTGCGAACCATTGTCCTTTAAAGAACCCCCCGAAACCGATGGATGGGGCGGCGTTGGTAAATAAATTTAGGTCTGCTGATGATTCGAAATCATCATTGTAGAAGACAGAAATGCCATTCCAATCATTAAGCAACTGAGTCCAAAATTTTATGTCCGATATGAATCCTTCGTCTAACTGAAGCGAATCGCTTATGTTTTGCGTTGAATGAGCCCATGTTAGTAAACGAGAAATAAAAGCCCTTCCTTGCGGAATTATACTCATGGCGAAATTGAGATGACCGAGCAAGGAAAGTATGTCACGTTTCGAAACTACGCCTAAAGAGGCAAAATTTTCCAAAAAGGATCTGATCCTTAAGAGTTTTTCGTGAGGAAGAGAAGCTTGCAAATTGACCGTATCAAGGGAAATGCCTAGAAATTCCAGAGAAGTGGAAGGACCCATTGTTTTTTCTATTGAGAGAGGCACGCCAACGTCACTAAATACCTGCTTAAGAATATCAACGTTGGAAGATTTAGAATTAGGAAAATCAATCAACAAAAAATCATTGAGTAAGTGTAGAACAAAAGGAAGCTTACATACGCTCAGCAGGATCCAACACAAAGCTTCTGAGAGACTGTTAAATATGTGGGGGCTACTTCTGCACCCGAATGTGAGCCTTGCCGCGAAGTAGAATTTGGAATCCCATTTAACTCCAAAAAGATGCCAGTCAGAAGGGTGGATTGGCATGATTTTGAAAGCATCTGTGATGTCAGCCTTAGCTAACCAAGCACCTTGGCCTGCTAGCTTAATTAACTGAATGGCATTATCCACTTGATGCATAGTGTAGAGAGAAAGGAGTTAGAGGAATGCATTCATTAACGCTTGCTATGTTAGAGGAATTGGGAGATGATTGCAAATTTTTTGCAATGAAAGAGGCAGAGAGGTGTGAAAGAACTACTACCCGAAACCCTTGGGACAAGCCAGTGATTAAATAATCCACGAAAACCGAATCGGGGTGAGAAAAAAGGTAACTTGAAAGGTTTGGAATATTGATAGAAGTAGATGGGTGACTATTCAGAATTTTCTCTGATTTGGGGCTCTCCCTGTGGCTGCAGTTCTGTACCGGCGTGGACAGACAGATTTTGGGTGTGGGTCCTTGCAATAATTTTTCAGCACCATGGACAGTACCCTGATCATTGTTTGCAAATGCTTTGGGGCAGAATGTAGCCGAATGGCCGTGAGCGCTGCAAATAGCGCATGCCAAGATTTTTTGTCCGCCGAAATGACGGACGAGCAGTTCCGTGTCTGTAACTGACCAGTCTATCCTTGCGTTGCAGAGTGATAAATGAAGCAGATTTAGCTGAAAGTGACTTGTGGTATTCATAGAACAACGTGCCCCCGTATCGTTGGCTGAAGTCCGACATCATGGATAGGTAGAGATCTAACTCTTCCCTTTTCTCTGGGTAGCTTTGGCACAAAATGTCTCTGTAGATCCTGAAAGCAATAACGAATTTGCAGAACGATAAATTACGTTGAAGGCGAGGGTCGGAGGTTTTAAGGAGAACCGCCACGTCACTGCAATCCACCATCTTTCTGTCGGCAGCGGGTGAAGGGAGAAGTAAAGAAGCCAGATTAACATCCTTACCTTGGATGATGTTGTTTCTTAGGTTAGGGGACACGGCTACCGCTGCTGGCGAAACAAAACGCCTACCGAAATTTTGGGCAGGAGCCGCTGTGGAGAGGTTAAAGTTTGAAGACGCCAATGATGCGTGAACGTCTTGGAGAGGCGTCTGAATCGAGTGTAGAGAAGAAGGCAAGTTAGAAGATGTAGAAGGCTCGTTCGAAGGGTTGCTTGATCCGAAAAAGGCCGAAACTGAGGAATTACTGGTGAGATCATAGCCGTATCTGAACTGAGATTAGAATTTGAGAAATAATGTTCGAAAGCTGACATTTTTGATTCCAATCCTTTGACTGTTTGCGCGAGGCCTTGTACTGCCGAAATGAGCTGATCGTTTGTGTTTGAGGGTTCAGCTCTTTGTGGAGGAGATGGTAGCCTAGCAGGGATTGACGATCTTTTTGCCTGGTGAGGTGAAAATGATTTAGCCAATCTTTTCTTGCCGGTTGGTTTATTTTGGCCTGCTGATGTTGAGACTTTTGTAGAGATCGAAATTGGTGGAATACCCAAGGTGTTCTGGGCCAGAATGTGTAAATCTTCTCTGGAAAGACCTTGGCTGACCGGTATACCGGCTTCCTCGAGCGCTATGATTATATCCTTGGACGGCCTCTGAGCCCATGGAGAGGTATGGCTCTGAATGCGTGAACTGCGACGTGCAGCAGGAGGAGAAGGTGGGACGAAATCATCGTCAGAGTCGGAGTAATCGCAAACCAATTGCGTATCCTTGGACATCTTGGTTGGCGAGTGACGCGTGCAAATGAATTGGCGCATCAGCATCTGCGAACTCAGAAATGGGTAAGTGCCGATCTTTTATACTCAATTATTAGAATGTGATTGGATAGATAAGAAAGTAGAAGTGACGTGACAATTAAGTCTTCCTGGCAGAACTTACGCTAGAGCTTTCGTTTCTACACATCATTTCACATCAGAGTTTAAGCACAACAGTTCACAGGAATACACACACAGGCCTATTATAAAATAAATGATAAAAATGAAAAGGGCCTAACAAGGAGATAGATGCTTCAGATTCTAAATGTAAATGTTGAATGAGCCCATACATACACCACTTCTATAATAATCACATATCTTATAATCAGGGTTTTTTTTTTACTGTGCAGTTTCCTCAAACCCTTCGGTGAAGATTCAAAACACACTTTCCTATTTTTTTTTCCTATAAATGTTGGATGTGGTTTTTACAGGAAAAGCGTGCCTTGAATCTTCACCAGAAAAGGAATGCATGTAAAAGTACACAGACCACATGATGTTGTTGTGGTTAGCTTACACACGTGACCCAGCTCGGAGAGACTGAAACGTGATGTTCAAGCTATTCTATTGCTCTCAATCCTCATCTACCAGCACACAGTATTTAATAATTTTTTGCTACTACTCCGGAAAAAAAAAAAACATTTATTAAACACAGGTAGGTTTTCTTCATCCATCATATATCTGTACACATTCATAATGATCACATTGTATCATCGCTCACGTGAATGTTTAATTGTATTAATTTTACATTTCGAAATGATCAGTGACCATATTTTATTTATTATTGGATTTATTTCTTGCTATAATGTTTAGTGCATTTTGCTTCCCTTGATATGCAAAGCGTTTCACTTCCAGTTGTGATTTCATATTTTTTAAGTCTTTAAATGTAAAAAGTTAAATGTACATATTTCCATCTATGTAAGGCTAAATTGAAACTTTACCCTCAGACTTTAAACCACATTTTCACATAAAATGTTGCCACACACACAAAATAGCACAATAAATAGTTTAACAATATTAAATAAATACTGCATCGAATAAAAAAATAGATATTAATTCTAATGTATGTTTCTTTGCAGAAGATGAATGTTGATACAAAGATCAACATGAGTGAGGAAGATTTCTTATTGGTAGATTATTACAATGGCAGCTACAGTTATGAAGAGGACTGTTGTGGAGGACTTATTTGTGATCAGGAGTTTAGCCTGCACTTTGATTCCATTTTTATTCCGGTCCTTTACTCTCTGGCGGTGGTAGTGGGGTTGGTGGGAAATGGGCTGGTTCTGGTGGGACTGTGGAAGAAAAGGCTGAGCTTGAACGTTACAGACATCTTCATCCTTCATCTGAGTATAGCAGACACTCTGCTGTTGCTGACGCTGCCCTTCTGGGCTGTAGAGGCAGTGAAGGGGTGGATCTTTGGAACAGCGCTCTGCAAACTCACTGGAGCTCTGTTCAAGGTGGGCAAAATCTCTGAGGCCACTGCTTGGTCCATTGCTTCTCAATTTGATTGTTTTATGCATATCTTCAGTGATTGAATTCTATGAATTAAAATATTCTCTAGGATAGACATTCAGTTGGGGGTACATTCATGAAAATAAAGGGTGTTTTTGCAGTGATGCCATAGAAGAACTATTTTGTGTTTCCCAAAGAACTTCTAAGTGATCAGTTCTTAACATGTGAAGAACATTTTAATAATCCAAATAACTTATTATCCGTTATAAAGGACCATTTATGCAATGGACAGTTTCTATGGATATTAATGGTTCTTCATGAAACTACCAATGCTGATAAAGAGTTTTTCTTTTTTTAAAGGGACAGTTCACCCAAAAATGAAAATTAGCCCATGATTTACTCACCCTCAAGTCATCATAGGTGTTTATTCTTCTTTCAGACGAATACAATCGGAGTTATATTAAAAAAAGTTGTAAGAAATTGATTGAACGAAGGTCTTACGGGTTTGGAACGACATCAGGGAGAGTAATTACACTGCAAAAAATGCTCTTCTTAGTAATTTTGTCTTGTTTCTGATTGAAATCTTGTTTCTTGTTTCTGTCCCAAACAGAAATAAGATGATTTTTCTCACCCCACTGGCAGATAATTTTGCTTGGCTTAAGCAAAAACTCACTTTATTTTGATTTATTTTAGAGAAAACTAGAAAAAAATATCTTATGTAATTTTACTTATATAGTAAATTAATCTTGATTTAAGAATTTTTTTATATTTGGACTGGAAACAAGAAAAAAATACTAATTAAGAAAAGCATTTTTTGCAGTTTAATGACAGAATTTTCATTTTTGGGTGAACTATCCCTTTAAAACACCAGGTGTAAACAGGTATGTGTCTCCCTCATCTACTTGTGATCCAATTTACTTAATGGTGTAAACAGGGCCTGAGATGATCTTGTACTGAACCAAAAATACTGCACTTCAGGTTTGCAATTTTTCAATGTCTAATTTCTCCATCAGATCAACTTCTACTGTGGCATTTTAATGCTTTCCTGCATCAGTCTTGACCACTACCTGTCCATCGTCCACGCAGTGCAGATGTATTCTCGTAAAAAGCCCATGGTCATTCACTGTTGCTGCCTGATGGTCTGGTTCTTCTGCTTTCTGCTCTCAATTCCTGAATGGATATTCCTCGAGACCATCGAGAACAGCAGACATCAGGATAAAATAGAATGTGTTAAGATTTACCCCTCTTGGCACACTCTGTATTGGTTTCTGTATGGTCGTCTGCTCTACCATATTTTGGGCTTTGCTCTTCCAGCCCTAATAATGCTGTTCTGTTACTCTTGTGTCCTCCTGCGGCTGCGACGTGGCTACCAGGGGATGCAGAAGAAGAGTGCCATCCATGTTATTGCAGCCTTCGTACTGTCGTTCTTCATCAGCTGGACACCCTACAACATTACCCTCATCATTGACACCATAAAAAACAACCCTATCATCAATTCCAGTAACCAAATATCCTGTGAAAGCACCACACCATTGGATGTAGCTATAACAATTACTGCCACATTGGGCTTCTTAAACTGTTGTGTCAGACCAGTGCTTTATGGATTTTTTGGCCGAAGTTTATCTAACTTTCGGCATCTATAATATTAACTGGTTTTAATAATTATTCTAACTTTATAAGAATAGGGAAGTCTACACCACAGCAGTAATGACAGGGGAACTTTATAGCTGGAATCAGTTTCAGAATTACTTTTTTCAGCTGAAGAATGATATAAAAAAAAAACATGTAAGAGCTTGGGCATTTAAACTGCAGCTGCCACTTACAGTATAATAAACAGCATAATAAGTTGGTGTAGATGCTAATATTTATCTTTACAGTTATTGTTCTTGGTGTGAACAGGTCTTTAGTCTCATGACTATGCTGACATGAGATAAGTCTTTAATCTTACATTCAGATACTGTTTTTCTCTTTGCACTTATAGCAGCTATTTTAAGTTATGTTTTACATTTCCCAAGCATACTTGATTCCTTGCAGCGCACACATTTTGGAGAGAGATAAAACAAGTTTTGATTTGATCAAATAGAGCGCTCTCTAACCCTTGGCAGATTTGTCCAAGGAATCAGACTTTCTAAAATGAGTGAGCAGCTGATGTGATTTTAAACATCTAAATTTGCTGTAACCTTTTTTTATTTTCTATACTTGTCACGTAAAGCAGAAATGCAAATGTGTATTTTGATGCTTACTGTCTTCTTATATATTAAAATGCTATTTAGTTGATATTAGTATTATATTAATTCTGAGACTACATTTTCTGACTGCTATAAGCTCTGATTTTACCAATATCCATCACAGCATGAGTCCGATGATAAAACATTGGATTTATGGTTTTTGAGCAGAACAACTCCAAGATACTCAAGTCTGTCTGTGATTTTGAAAGGGAAATGTGTAGGTATTCAGTATCAAGAACAGCATTTAAAGACGTTCATTCACTCTTCTGCCAATTAATTGTGTATCCAGAGACTGTGCCAAAAGATTTTCCAGACTAATTAGGATTCAACAGAAAGAGAAACAAAATCATCTGCATATAAGGAAATGAGATCTTTCCCAGTCTTACAGGCTCTATAGATGGATGGTTTCTAAATCTGATGGCAAGGGGTTCAGTTTCAACTGCAAAAAGCAAAGGGCTGAGGGGACATCCTTGACGTGTCTTTGAATGTAATAAAAATGACTCAAACTTTTCTAGATTTGTGAGTACGGAAGAGTGCTGTATCCATGCTGTAATCCATAACACAAAACAACTATCAAACCCACATTCTTCCATAACTCTCACCATTCTTATACTTCTGGTACATTATGTTCATTAATCTTCTAATATTAAAAACTGAAAATCTATTAGGAACAAAAACAGTTTGGTCCATATGTATAATGGATGAAATGTATTTATTTAACCTATTAGCTAATAATTTGGTAAAAAAATATTTATATATATTTATATATATATATATATATATATATATATATATATATATATATATATATATATATATATATATATATATAATATAATATAATATGTCAGAGCATCATATAATGTGTCAGGGAATTTTTGAGTTTCAAGAGCATGAGTGTACATCCTCAGTAAAAGGGGAGCCAGCTTCCCAGAATATATATATTTATATAATTCAATACCAAAACCGTTAGCCCCGCTGCCTTACCATTAGGAGAAGATTGATAGTAACAGTCATTTAGGGCAGCTGAATTTGCACCTCTACTCACTGAATGAATGCCACAGCCTCACCTTGAAAGTGTATACCATTAGCAGATGGGTATTATCAATTGTATTAGTTGTAGCTGTGTTGCTTAAATCATACCAGTGTCTTCCCGGCATGTTTTTACCCTTCTACGGTTTTTAAATGGTAACAGTAGCAAAACCACAAGAGTGGTCAATTGTTCATTTTGTTACGGCCCCGGTCTAGGTCAGGACCGCAGCATAAACGACACCAAACAAAATGGCTGTTTAAGTACTCATTACATTTTCTCAGATCTTTCTGATCAGCCATTGGAGAACAACACTCTAACTTCCCATTAATAAACTAACTTCAAAATAAAGAAACCAAAATACAACAACATAACCTACCTCCCTATCTAGCCAACAAAACAGGAGAAAAGTGTGGTGGCCAAGTGGCCAACAAAAATAAATAAGGCACTCACCCCCTACAGCTTCACACGTGATTTACAAACAGCACTCTGTAACTTACTTTAACAGCATTTTCACTAAAGCTGAACACCAAGGCTAACACATGAGCAATAAGGATCAAGGAGAGAGCCACACAGCAGCGATCATGACAAATAACAAAGAGTGCGCAAACAGGCAAAAGGCGAGAGCAAAAAGTGAGAGCGCCCTCCAGGGAGACTTGGAGGAATTTATAGTCCAGGCCTCATCTCTGGTCCAACCATCGACGGTCTCTCGTTAAGCCTTGGGCCAATCCTGTCAGAGAGGACACACAGGAACATATACACAGCATACAATACGTCAGACATAACAATTTGCACTTTAATATTTAAATTCTTACGGAACTAAGTGGCATACTTAATGTAGTGTGCTGAAAAGTAGCTAAATAAACCAGCAGATAATGTAAGTAATAGAACCTTTCACAGACGAGGGGTCACAAATTTCTTTACTATAAAAATAAAATCAAAACAAAACCATAGAAACTTAACAAAAGCCAAACCATATTGTTAATTGAAGGCTTGTCCAAAAAGATGTCTTTAGGTGTTTTTTTTTTAAAGATTCCACATAATCCATATAGTTCTCAATACAAAAGGGAGGGAGTTTCAGAGCCTTGAAGCCACAACACAGAAAGCATGGTCACCTCTCATTTTAAGATGCGATCTGGGAATTGTTAAAAGTTGATCTTGTCCTGAAGACCATGCAAGGCTCTGTAAGTACTGACTAAGATTTTAAAACGCACTCTATAACCAATAGGAAGCCAATGAAGGGCCTTAAGCACAGTAATGTGCGACCTCCTGCTGGTCTTAGTCAAAAGCCTAGCAGCTGCATTCTGTACAACTTGCAGTTGAACCATTGGGAGATTTGTTCAAACACGTGTATAGAACATTGCAATAATCCAACCATTATATCCATCTCGTTTTTTTTTTTTAAAACCATTGATATAATCTTAGCAATGTTCCTGAAATTGAAAAAACAAGAACAAACCACAGATTTGACATATAATCAAAAATTACACCCAGATATCATATGTCACCACAGTCAGAGGATGATAGACCCCAATGGCCTGCTTAATCTTAGGGGGAATGTTGGAAGACATACAAGACCACTGATAATCTCCCTCAATCTGTGGCTCCACGCAAGATCTCAACCCGTGGGGTCCAAATGATCACAAGACCGGTGAGAAAAAATCCCAGAACCAAACGGGGGGACCTAGTGAATGACCTGCAGAGAGGTGGGACTAAAAAAAAAAAACTCAAATCCTGCAATGCCAGACGTGTCCCCCTGCTTAAGCCAGTATATATCCGGGCCCGTCTGAAGTTTGCTAGAGAGCACTTGGATGATCCAGAAGAGATTTGGGAGAATGGCATATGGTCATGGTTTATGGAAACCAAAATAGAACTTTTTAGTAAAACCTCAACTTGTCGTGTTTGGAGGAGAAAGAATGCTGAGTTGCATCCAAAGAACACCATACCTACTGTGAAGCATGGGTGTGGAAATATCATGCTTTGAGGCTGTTTTTCTGCAAAGGGACCAGGACGACTGATCTGTGTAAAGGAAAGAATGAATGGGGCCATGTATCGTGAGATTTTGAGTAAAAACCTCCTTCCATCAGCAAGGGCATTGAAGATGAAACATGGCTGGGTCTTTCAGCATGACGATGATCCCAAACACACCACCCAGGCAACGTGTGTCTTCGTAAAGAGCATTTCAAGGTCCCGGAGGGGTCTAGCCAGTCTCTCAACATCATAGAAAATCTTTTGAGGGAGTTGAAAATCCGTGTTGCCCAGCGACATCCCCAAAACGTCACTGCTCTAGACGGGATCTACATGGAGGAATGGGCTAAACTACAAGCAACAGTGTGTAAAAACCTTGTGTAGACTTACAGAAAACATTTGATCCCTGTCATTGCCAACAAAGGGTATATAACAAAGTATTGAGATTAACTTTTATTGATTAAATACTTATTTTTCACCATAATTTGCAAATAAATTCTTTAAAAATCATTGTGATTTTGTGGATTTTTTTTCTTCTCATTCTGTCTCTCATAGTTTAAGTGTACCAATGATGAAAATTACAGGCCTCTCTCATCTTTTTAAGTGGAAGAACTTGCACAATTGGTGGCTGACTAAATACTTTTTTGCCCCAAATGATGCTGCATCAAGATTGCCCTTTTTCAAGAGAGGCTGAACAACAGCCTCATTCCTCCATTGCAATTCTAATGTATCAATCGGGCATGGGAAAAGATCAGCTGGCAAGTCCTTTACTCCAGGCCTATTCAGGGTGGACATCACAGATTTTGGGCACAGGAGCTCCAGTTTGCGCAACATTTCCATTGAAGTAGGTGTCCCTCAATTTCCACCTCGGGGAGGTTCCCAGGGATACCCCAGACGACCAGACACAACGAGGACACTGGAGTGGGGCTTTAAAACACAAATCTTTATTAATTTACTTAAAATGGGGAAAGGGGAAGTGAAGGGGGCTAAAATCCAGGGGAACACTGGATTGGTGAGGACGCCGCCTCGGAGCTTGCTGTCCCTGTCACAGGGGAACCTCAGATAAGTCGTCTCGTTCCTTAACTCAATGTCTGGCTCCAATGTCCTTCCGTTTGCTTACTCGTCTCTCTTTCTCTTTTCCAGTTTAGACCTTCAAGGCGTTCACAACACGGCTCGCTCCTTCTCCTGAGCACAGGAATATGGTAAGTACTGGGATCGGGGGTGACAGGGGTACCTCTTTTCTCGGGCGTGGTCCGGCGGCTTCCTTTAGGGATGGGTCAATGGTCCGGTCAGTATCTGGGCAAGCACCTCCAGGGCATCCGCTGGATCTGGGTCAACACTGGGGCTTTCGTTTGGTATGCAGGTAAGTATAACCGCTCAATGGATATCACTCACAGACTTCAGTGACACGCTTCGTCCGTTTCTCTCTTCGTCTCGGGCCTCGTGGTAACGGTGGCTCGGAGGTGGCTTGACCACGGCGGCGGTGCTGGATCGAGCGCTTCTCCAGGCGACTCCACACAGGTAAGTGTATCCGCCCGGTGCGCGTTTACTCAGAGCGTGCGCAAGCGTTTCCCTCTTCTCCACTCAGGCACTGCACACACAATTTCCTCCAACACAGCCACGTATCAATAAAGTTACTCAAGGGGGTTCTTACTTGGCTCCGGTCGTACTATCGTCGTAGAAACAGAGATTAGGGTGATGTTCACAGCATGAATTTATGGGCTCGTTGCTCCGCCAGCTTCGGGATCCTATCCTCCACAGAGAGTGGGTCGGCCTGGAAAGTGGTCTTTGTGACGACACACACACACAACACAGCACACCACGGCAGATTCCAAGTGTATACACTCACAGTCAAGACACTGACTCACCCACAGCACTCCACACGCAATCCAAGTGCACTTAAGGTCCAGAGACCACTTTTCCCACGTAGTTATCTCGGGGGATCGCTGAAGCGCTGTTATAGCGAAGGACAGCAAGAGAGACGTCGCTGCTGCGCCACCCCGGCGTCTTTCACTGTCTACTGTCTCTGGCTCTCCCACGCTCACTCTCCGCGATGGGGCCACTCGTGTTCCTAGATCCAACTTCAACAAAGCTCACAGATGATACACTTTCGCAATTTGCTATTGCAATAGTTTCTCAGGGTACTCACACATTGATCAACCCGTGTTCTCGTCCTGTCCTCTCTTCCAGTGCTCGGCTCGCGTCCTGGCCGCTGTGTTCTCTTTCTCCCAAAGGGACTCGTTTATCAGCACTTCCAGTAAGCTGTCCTGCATGTAACTTCTCAGAATCGAATACACACTTGACACTTGAATCACAATGCAAAACACGGTCTGTATTATACTCAGCCCCGTCTCTTTCTTTCTCTTTGCAGGTCTCCGGATCTTGGTTCGCTCAGTCCACAATATTCTCCACTTGTGGTCCTTCGTGTTTGCCCAGATGCCCAGATCCTCTCGCCGCGACGGCTGGAAGCGGTTACCACCACGCTTGGCTTGAGCCCGAACCGGAACTAACAGCTGTGTATCCCCGCTGCAATGACTGACTCTCACTGAATTTTTGGAAGCCTATTTATACTCCTCCCGCATCCTCTTCCTCCAATCCAGCGGTCGCGCTGTTCATTTGGCGCAGCTGCCGCCGATCAAGCCCGATTTTGGTGCCGGGAGGGAAACCGGAAGTGGCGGTGTTTGATCCGGGTGGAACCAATCTCTGCCACTATGGTTCCGCCCAGAAAGAGTCACCCGGTGACATAGGTAAGCGCAATTGGTACTGCTTTACAAGTTCTTTCAGAAAATCCATACAACGCGATGCGATTCTTTCTTTCATGTCGGGGGCTAACCTATTTTCCTTCAGTTGGTACATAAATGTGGTACCCAGGTCCGCATCCAGGGGTGAGTGGAATATGCCAGACTGTGTGAAGTCAAGTTCCCGGAACTGCTTGTCATTACTCATCCGCAAGACGCTCGGTTTGAGAATGCGTCTAACAGTTGCTATGTACAATCTTTCAAGGTCTCTAAACACACCAAGTGTGTTTCCTGTTTCCAACTGAAAGCCTTTATTCACAGCTTTGATTTCCATCAGAACAGGTTAAAGAAAGTACATGTTAAGGAGATTAGTTTTGTCACTGTACATCTCCTTTAAAAGCCGTGTAGTATAACAGTGTTCTGTACTTGAAGCCACGTTAAAGTGCAGTACGAGAGCATCTTTTTGGTCCACAATACGATCAATGGAGTCAGCAATCACAAGCCAACGGGTACAGCTTGGACTTAATCATTTCAATGGGTAGCAGTTTTGCTGAATGAGTGAACCACTTGTAGGTTTCTCTAACCTTGTTGCTCGGAAGAAGCTGCATTGCTTTATTTGCAACAATGTCAAGTGAATGACAAACACAACAAATAAGCTGTAGGTTTGGCTGAATTTGTTTTAGTAGGGTGAAAACTGAATGGTGTTTTCCAACCATTACACTGGCACCATCTGTGGCAATGCCCATCATGTTTTTGATCTGCAGGCCATTTTGGGATAGAAAGGCAACAACGGTGTCTGATATGCCTTTAGCGTCAGCAGCTGTCAGCTCCACAAGTCCAAGATATGTACTGACAAACTTGTTGTGTTTTTTTGAGTGGTATTTCACACAAATACATAGAAGTTTGTTCACAGATATGTCAGTGCTTTCATCGAGATACAGGGAATACAGAGACTCACCGATATCCTCCAAGTTCTTCTCTGAAGTGTAGTGCGAGGACAGATTTGATCACGGCTGTGCACTTTGTCCGGTGCATTTTAAATGTTCCCATCTTGTCTTTTAAAATGTCTGACAAATCATCCACCGCATTTATTGAAGTGTGTCAAGCAATGTAGGCAGCGATTCTAATTTCACGGCGCTTTTGGTCATCCTTGATTGGACACGGCCCTGCTGCTCCCGCCGACACAGTAAAAGCTTTAACGCTCGGTGCACAATGCGATTTGTGGTTTTTTGTGTTAGCATGTTCCTTTAGATCGTTTAACTGTGCTCTGATCCATGTTTTCAGAGACGGGTCGCTCTCCCATTCTTTTCAGTAGGACTTTCTATATTTACCCCACTTTGGCATGATGATGATGATGATGATAAAATACACTTGTAGCTTTGCTAGAGTAATATAGGTTTAACGAACAACAACCCGCCAATCAAGCTTGAAATCTGATTGGACAGGACTCCCCTGAACCTTACCTATTGGCTAAACTGAACCATAATTAAAACGTCAACATTACATATTATAGCTACTTTACTTTATTGTAAAGTTCGTTTTAATGTAAAAATGTATGAAATAAAATTTCTAGTCAAAAAATAAAAACCCGCCAGTTGCATCAAAAACCGGGAACCCGCCCAATCTGGCAACACTGGTATTGACATCGATTGACATTGACTGGTATTGACATTGACAGGTTCTTTAAATGGTGTAAGAATGCATATGGAATGTTCAATGCATGGGTAACCACCATCTCCTATAATACTCTATCTTGCTAGTGGATAGAGAGGCTTGCATGTATACTGGACTGTTTTTTAGTACTCGTACCCAACAAAGGGTCCAGGAAAAAAAAAAATCAATGGCTGTCACAAATGGCCTGTAATTGAACAGAATAAAATAGCTTTTGATAGAAGTATTCTTTTTTAATAATAATAATAATAAATTGTATCTGTAATGCACTTCATATTAAGCAGAATCTCAAAGTGCTATAGATTTGAAACAATCAACATCAAAAATAAATAAATAAATAAAACTGAAAAATAAGTAACATCAAATCAATTAAAAGCTCTCCTAAAAAGGTGGGTTTTAAGACCACGTTTAAAAACATTTATAGTCTGTGGGGTCCGCAAGTGGTCAGGGAGAGCATTCCACAGACTGGGGGCTGCTGAGCAGAAAGCCCGATCTCCCATAGCACAGAGTTTGGCCCTGGGAGTTTTGAGAAGATAAGTGGAAACAGAACGGAAGTTATGTGTGGATGTTTGTGTGGTGAGGAGTTCCTTGAGATTGGTGGGTGCGTCACCATGGAGGGAGATCTTATACTCGTTCCTGAGCGAGACAGGAAGCCAGTAGCGTGATTTGAGAATGGGGGTGATATGCTCGTATTTGCACACCTTCATCAGGATCCTAGCAGCACTGTTTTGAATATACTGCAGCTTCTGGAGATTTTTGCCAGGGATGCCGATAAGGAGCGCATTGCAGTAGTCCAGGCGTGGACAAGCTTCTCCGCATCTGCCAGTGTTAGTATAGGACGGACTTTGGCAATGTTTCTAAGGTGGAAGAAGGAGGTCTTACACAGATGTTTGATGTGAGCTTCAAAAGTGAGTTCCAATTACATTCTGACCCCCAGGTTGGTGACTGATGAAGAAAGTGGAATGTCTTGATCAGTGAAAGCAATGCTGGTGATGACGGATTTCCGGACCTGAAGTGGAGTGCCAACTAGGATTGCTTGAGTTTTGGAGCTGTTTAGCTGCAGAAAGTTTTGTTCCATCCATGCCTTTATCTCATCCAGGCAAGTGATCAAAGTGGATGGAGTGAGGTCATCAGAAGGGGAAGAATTTGTCCTCAAGTAAAGTTGAGTGTCATCAGCATAGCAGTGAAAATAAATCCAAATGCCGGCTGTTGACACGGCCAAGGGTAAGCATGTTTGATGAACAGGATGAAGGAGGGCCGAGCACTGAGCCTTGAGGGACACCGCAGGTGACGTTGTGTGACAGGGATGTAGCTTCTCCCAACGCAACATATTCAGTTCTCCTGGTAAGGAAAGATGCAAACCAGTTGTGGACCGAGTCAGAGAGACCGATGGTGGAATGTAAACAGTGAAGGAGGATGTTATGATCAACAGTGTCGAAAGCTGCAGTTAAGTCCAGGAGGATGAGAAGGGATGGGGAACCAGCATCTGCCACCATCAATAGGTCGTTTGTGACCCTGACCAAAGCTGTTTCTGTGCTGTGTCCTGTGGGGAAACCAGACTGAAATTTCTCAAATAAATTGTTTTGTTCCAAATGGACCTGATGATGTGCAGCAACAACTTTTTCCAGCAACTTAGAGAGGTATGGAAGGTTGGAGATGGGTCTGTAGTTGTCAATAACATCTGGGTCTAAAGTGGGTTTTTTAAGAAGTGATGATAGCAGTTTTTAGTGATGAAGGAACATGGCCAGCCTGGAGGGAATGATTAATGATTTTGGTTATAAAGAGACTTAAGACACAGAGGTTCGATTTTACCAAGGCTGTGGGAAAAGGATCCAGTGCACAGGTGGATGGTTTCATTTTTCTGATGATGTCCTCAACCTCGCGCTGTGTGATGATGGAAAAGCAGCAGAGATGTTGGAAGGTCCCAGGCTGTGGATCAACAGTTGGGACAGGCAGAGCGGAAGTGGTAGATAGGTGCAAGTGAATGTTGTCTACTTTGTTCCTAAAAAAGGTCATGAACCTATTGCACCTCTCTTCTGTGGCTTCTGAAAAAGATTGAGTTTGCGGTTTGAGGATGTGATTTATAGTGGAGAAAAGCTTCTTGGAGTTTCCAGGGTTATTGTTAATGATGCATGAGTAGAACTGTGACTGAGCATCTATCAAGAACCTTGCGTAGAGCTTCTGATGTTCTCTATAACAGTGAGTCCTGAGAGCTTGAGACTCCTCTCAAGTACACGCCCAGCGTCTTCATCCTCCAGAGTTCGCTGGTGTACCAGGGCGCTGAGCGTGAGTAGATGACCATTCTATTTCTGACTCTCCTGCCGTGTTGAGAAGCGCCGCGGACAGACGGAGCTCTCCTCACTCTTCCTCTTCTCTCGTCCCGCCGCGGACAGAGAATGCTGCTGGCGAAACTCAAGCTGCTGGATATGTCGATAACGCTGCTTACATCACAGCCGTTCTCACTGCAGCGCGCGCCTTAATACCAAGGGAGTTGTAAAATGGCTGCCTTGTTATCACAGCGCGCATTCGCTGACTAGGGTGTGACTTACGTCATAGCACGCGCTCACTGTCTAGAGCATAACGGCGTCTTGTAATGTAGCTGCCATGCCCTGCGCCTTTTTCACTCTATCACTTCTCCCAGTCCCCTTTATTCAGGCAACTTGAGAGGTTCAACACTGTAGACAATGTGTCTAGTACACTGTATGCACTCCTGCATAAGCACTGTTAATTCAGTGCCACAAATCACTCATGAATCCTGCCACGGCCGGATTACCATGGACTTTCTTATATTCTCCCAGTTCCCTTGGTTCAGGTGACAGGAGATGTAAATATTGCAGTCAACTAGCCTGTGGTCAAACACGCTCGTTGCACTCTCGGTCTAGACTAGAGCATAACAGCATTGTAATATGGCTTTCATACCACCCAGACTTCCTTACATTCTCCAAGTTCCCTTGGTTCAGGTGGCTGGAGATGTAAATATTGCAGTCAATTAGCCTGTGGTCAAACATGCTCGTCTGCACACTAACGCTGTTGCGCGTTTATCCCTGTGGACTCGCTCTTCGACTTACGCCGTGAGTACTTTAAATGTAAGTTTGCGCCCACTACACAGTGCGTGCCACTGCACATTATTACAATGAATCCCTAAAAGAGCTTTTTCTATGTAGGGAATGTGCCCACTGTACAGTCTGCACCCCTGCACCCAAGCACTTTTCACACAGTGCACCCGTGTGTCACGTTATACAAGGGACAAACAGGTGCGAGGACTCAAGTGCAGTGAAAAGGGGATTTATTATAAAATAAAACAAACTCAAAACAAAACCCACGAGGGGGAAAAACACATAATATGAATAACAAAACACAACTTACACAAACCAACATCGATCACGGGGAACCGGGAGACGTAAACAATACAAGGATCCGACCAGGACTGACAAACACAAGGAGTATATAAAGGGGAGAAATCAAGCTGGGAATGAGGGAACACAGGTGGGGCAAATGAAACCAATAACGAGATAACAAGGGGGTTGGATCTAACAAAGACAGAGGCACATGGCCACACTAACAAAACCCACATGTGCACACAAGACAGGACAGGCATGTGACACCGTGCCACGAGCGCTATGAAGGTGAGACGCGCGCCCACTGAAAAATCTGCGTCTCCAAACATAAACACAGTGTTACAGCACAAAGCAACCGGGTTACCGGGTCCCTATTACTAGCGGCCTGCCCCCGAATCTAATTCAACCCTTGGCTTCACGAGCGCAGGCCATTCCTGATATACCAATTTGGGTATTGAACATATCAAAATGAGATTAGTCACTACAGTTCTTTCGCAGAACCCCGCGCTTTCGCGCTGTGGTCGAAACCTCAGTGAAAAGCAGCGTGAGTCGAGATTAAAAATATTGCTTTTCTAACCCCTTTGGCAGATAATTTTGCTTGTTTTAAGCAAAAACTCACTTCATTTTGATATTTTTCCCCAGAAAACAAGAAAAATTATCTCATGTCATTTTACTTATCTAGTAAATGAATCTTGATTTAAGAATTTTTTGACATTTGGACTGGAAACAAGAAAAAAATACTAAGTAAGAAGAGCATTTTTTGCAGTGTATCGAAACTGTTGGAAAAGGGAGCGGTGGAAACCGTGCCCCCGACACAAAGTGAGTCAGGCTTTTACAGTCACTACTTCCTTGTCCCGAAAAATTGGTTGGTGGCCTCAGGCCCATCCTAGAGCTCAGACATCCGAACAAAGCGCTTATGACGCGCTCGTTGAAGATGTTTACAGTGAAACAAATCCTCACGCACATTCGCCCGGGGGATTGTTTTTTCAGTCGACCTGAAAGATGCCTATTTTCACATTCAGATAGCGCCCCTTCACAGGCCATTCTTGAGATTCGCCTTCGGGGGTCAGGCTTATCAATACACAGTCCTGCCATTTGGATTATCCCTGGCTCCTCGCGCTTTTACGAACTGCATAGAAGTTCGTAAAAGCCCCACTGAAGCTGAATGGCATGCGGCTACTCAGCTACCTCGACGATTGGCTTGTCATAGCCCAATCAGAGGCACAGTTGACGATAGACAAGTCCTGGTTCCTCAACCATCTAAATTGTTTGGGTATCAGGATCAATATCGCCAAGACTTCAATGTCTCCCACCCAGAATTTATCTTTTCTGGTTATGGTCATAGACTCAATACAGATGAAGGCACGGCTTACGTCACAGCGCCCCCTCTCAATTCAGAACGTGGCGGCGTCATTCAAAGCTGGCTCGTACGTTGCTCTCAAACATTTTCAAAGGATGCTAGGTCTTATGGCCTCGGCATAGGCATTACTCAAGCTGGGTCTATTACACATGCGCCCCCCCTTTAACGCTGGTTGAATTCCGGCGTTCCGGCTCACGCATGCCGATCAGGCCAATTTCGCATCAAAGTGAACCACAGCTGTGTCAAAGCTCTGGCTCCTTGGAAGGCAACCACCTGGTATCAGACAGGTGTGATTATGGGTACAGTTACGAAATGGAAAGGGGCCTCGACAGATGCATCCAACCTAGGTTGGGGCGCCCTGAACGAGAGCAAGCCAGTCTCTGGCCAATGGGCAAATTCAGAGAAAAGGCTGCACATAAACTGCACTGCAAAAAATGCTCTTCTTACTTGGTAATTTTTTCTTGTTTCCAGTCCAAATATCTATACATTCTTAAATTAAGATGCATTTACTAGTGTTGGACTCGGCATCAATTCCTCGAGTCCGCGTGTTCGTTGAATGAGGAGAGCAGGAACAAAATAAAGTTTAACTCTTTTAATGATTAAGTAAGTCAGATGAAGATAGCATTCAGAGCTCTGGGTCACAACTGTCCCTGATTTACACAATCCTATGCAAGGTTTGTCCAGGCAGTCTGCGACAAACTTGCCTTTCCCTGACCCAGTATTTATACACAAAAAAATACATAAGTTGTCTTTCTTTGGGAGTCAGATGATTTTCTGGTCAGCTGTGCTTCGTTTGCAACATCACCCCTCCAATTCCTGGACCCAAGACTGCTTCTTTGTTAACAGACACAAAGGCACTCTGAAAGCATAGCAAAATGCATAGCAAAACACTTTCTCATATGGATCTGTTATACCTACCACAACCTCTGGCTGTTGCTCTGGTGACTCTTATGTCCAACAGAAAGTACATACAGTCTTAAAGCAAAATCATTTCATAAGCTAACATTATCTTAAATTTACTATTGTTAATGATTAATTTCTACAAGCGTTGTTAGCAATAATGCACAAACAAATATTTATTCTCAACACTAGATAAGTAAAATGACGAGATATTTTTTTACTTGTTTTCTGGGGAAAAATATCAAAATATCAACAGTGAGTTTTTGCTTAAAACAAGCAAAATTATCTGCCAATGGGGTGAGAAAAGTAATCTTATTTCTGTTTGGGACAGAAACAAGAAACAAGATTTCATTTAGAAACAAGATTATTTTTCTCACCCCATTGGCAGATAATTTTGCTTGTTTTAAGCAAAAACTCACTTAATTTAGATTTTATTTTCAAGAAAACAATAAAAAATATCTTAATGACATTTAACTTATATAGTAAATTAACCTTGATTTAAGAATGTTTAGATATTTGGACTGGAAACAAGAAAAAAATACTAAGTAAGAAGAGCATTTTTGCAGTGTGTCTAGAGATGATAGCGGTCATCCTATCGCTAAGAACTTTCCTTCCGTACATAAAGGGTCACCATGTCTTGGTCCGAACGGACAACATGTCGGTGGTATCCTACATAAATCGCTAGGGCGGTCAGAAATCAGGCTCTCTACATTCCATGGCGAAACACCTTTTATGGGCAGAGCAATACCTGAGCTCCCTGAGAGTGGCTCATGTGCCAGGTATCCTGAATCAGGGTTCGGATACGTTATCCAGAAGCGGCATTCCCCGAGGGAATGGTCCCTTCACCCGCATACAATTCAGTTGATTTGGAGCACCTTCGGCAAGCGAAAATAGATCTTTTCGCCCTTTAGAGGACAATGCTTACTGCCCAATATTTTTCTCCAAACACAGGGATGCGCTGGCCCATATCTGGCCCAGACACCCTCTGTATGCTTTTCCTCTGATCGCGATGTTGCCTTTGGCCACCAAAAAGATCAGGGAAACCGAATCCACAGTGCTATTAATAGCCCAGTTGTGGTAAAACCGAATATGGGTCTCTCTCTGAAAGAGTTCTGAATACTATTCTGAAGTTAGAGCCCCCACAACGGCTCTATGCACTGAAATGGTCTGTATTCTCTAACTGGTGTACAACGCGAAACCTTGATGCACACTTGTGCGAGGTGGCAGAAGTGCTCGCCTTCCTTTAGGAGCTAATGGACGCGGGTCATTCTCCCACTTATCGCTCGGGTTGCGGGACAATCACTGAGGAAAAGCGAGCTACTGTAAAGCTTACTGTACTCAGTCCCTAAATGGGACCTTGCCACAGTGTCAGAAGCTATGAAGGGCTCCCCCTTTGAACCACTTCAGTCTGTGAGCATAAAGCACCTCTCACTCAAAACCGCCTTTCTGCTGGTACTGGCCTCAGTCAAGCAAGCAGGTGATTTACATGCACTCTCCGCGAGTGCTTCCTGTCTTGAGTTTGGGCCTACCGACTCCAGGGTCGTCCTCAGGCCAAGACATGGTTATGTTCCTAAAGTGCTTTCCACTCCCTTTAGGGCACAGGTAATTTCTCGAGTGGCCCTGCCTGCGTCACAAGACGAAAAGGATGCAAATCTGCTCTGGCCAGTTAGAGCACTGAGACTGTATCTAGAGCGTTCCGCCCCTTTCAGGCAGTCAGAACAGCTCTTTGTGTGCTTCAGTGGCCGCACTAAAGGTTATGCTGTCACGAAGCATAGACTGTCACACTGGGTAGTTGACGCTATCTCACTGGCTTATATGTCTAAGGTCTCGTTTGCCCTATAGGCACTAAAGCCCATTCTATCAGAGGCATGGCCTCATCGTGGGCATACCACTGGAAGATATCTGTGCAACGGCAGGCTGGGCCTCTCCTTCCACTTTGATCAGATTTTATAAACTGGAAGTCCTCGCTCTTCAAGCTGGGATTCTCTCCATTTAATAGGTATTGCCTATTATTATTAAATAAGACCCGATTTCTTCTGGTCTTCCTGTTATACACAAATAAACTGTGTTCACTAGCATGTGCTATACTACATAACTATAAGACCCAACTATGTCCGGTCATAGTTTCTATAATCATATGGCCCGGTTCTATCTGGCCTATATATTCATTATGCCCTTTTAGGAGGCCCACTTTGTTGGCCTCCCTGGGACTCACTGTTACCCATCTTATGTGGCCTCAGGCCACAGTTTGGATCGGTTAAGCACGCACTGCGTTTTAAATGGGGTTCCCATACACAATAAGAGAGACCTCTCGAAAGGGAACGTACGCGGTTACTCACGTAACCTCGGTTCCCTGAGAGAGGAAAAGAGTCTTCGTGAATGCGTCGTGCTTGTGCTTCTCAGGGTATTGCTTCAGTCGATTTTAAACCTGAATTCCTATGGCAGAACACGTTCTTTTATAGCCTCAATATGCTAATTCTCGTGACCTTGTTCTGCTGGATTTTCTAGCGACCCCTATTTGTTTGCTCTCTCAGCCGCCTCGCCATAGGTTCCTGCAGTTGCCGCAGCACAGCCAACCAGCACGCAGCTCGCGCTGTTCTATCTAAGTTTTTGCTTCATATTCACGAGAAAAGCAGTTTTTCCCGAAATTGTCAGAAATTTTGCCAACTTTAAGAAAACGTATATGAAAGAATGTCCTCACCATGCACCCCTCAGATCAACCAGAACCTGCAATGACCTTTACACACAGGAAGTAGTCCAAATAGATTTCCCACTTTTCTTAAAGGGGCGACATCCATTGTTGTAACACCACAGATATGGATTTGGGGGACACTACTTTTCTTTTTTTTTAAACAATTTAATAAAATTTTACATGTTAAATAAAATCTATATTCACAATATAACCACTTTATTTGTGTTAAAAATGTTATATTGTTGCAATTATATTCCATGATACCTCTCTGATGTATGGCAAGAACATGCATATTTTGAATCTCTCAAATTCAGTTAAATATGCATTTTAAAACAAAAATGTATCTATTAATAGTGCACAATTTGTGTTTATCCTACAGAATACAACCATGAAAATATTTTAATTTTTGTTATTTAAAGTTTATTTCAACTGTTGTAAAGTAGAGGGACACCACGTGCCACCACAAATAATGACCCCATTAGCGCATCTTGTGCACTGTATTGTTTAATATATCTTTGTTTAATATATGCTGAATAAAGTCGTAGTTTTTGTTATTTTTTGGACCAAAATGTATTTTCGATGCTTCAAGAGATTCTAACTAACCAACTGTTGTCACATGGACTACTTTGATGATCTTTTTATTACCTTTTTGGAAAGGGACAGTATAACGTGCATACATTCAATGGAGGAACAGAACGCTCTCGGACTAAATACAAAAAATCTTAAACTGTGTTCCGGAGATGAATGGAGGTCTTACGGGTGTGGAACGACATTAGGGTGAGTCAGTAATTACATAAATTTCATTTTTGGGTGAACTAACCCTTTAATGGGTCACTTGCTGACTTGTTCATGCTCAAGTGAACTCCAGTGTGTTATCACCTCATTAACGTGTGAGGTGTTATAATGTGATGGCTGAAATGTTTTGAGATTAATATGCACTTTGAGTACAGAGTATAATGAATAGTATTACAATAAGCCTGATTTATAGGTAATATGAATTATTCTGGATTTTCTTTACTGCCTATGAGTTATTTTTTCACACATACAGATGCAAGTTATCTTGTTTATTGTGTGTACCTGGATGGATATAGTTTTATGCCAATTGATGCTCATCTCTTTATTTGATTGGTCAGCAAGTACAATATGGGTCGCATTGGGTATGAAAGAAATGTAATGTTATGCATGTTGGTATACATTTAATGGTTCTTTTACCTACTCATAATACAGAGAACGAGGGAAAACACAACACGTGTTCTGTGCCTGTTCTTAAAAATATCTGTTACCCTTTTCAGGGAAATTTTTATGGAGATCGGGCCATGGGTGAACTGTTATTGTAACGACTGCTCTGAGACAGAAGGTAGGAGATCCAAACGCAGCTTTATTCAGAGGGTAATCCACAATCGTAGTCAGAAAACAGGCAGAAGGTCATCCACAAGCAATCAGTCCAATCAAGCAAACAAAACAGAGGCGACAGGCAAAAGGGTAATCCACGGAGACAGGCAAGAAATCCGCTGAACCAAGAGACATAAAACCAGGGGAAACCGTTTAGAAATGCAGTGTAACACTAAACAAGACGTCGTAGTGAATGACAGAGTGAACATGGTTTATATAGTGCGAGCTAACTAGGTGATGGGGTGCAGATGGATGTAATCAATGAGTGCTAATGAGTCTGGGCAAGGGATTATGGGAGATGTAGTCTATGATAGAATGACAGTCCGGGTTGGAGTGCCCTATGGTGGTGATCGCGGGCACTCACACGGGTCAATTGTTACATAGCCCCCCTCAAAGGACCAGCTTCCAGATGCTCCTAAAATTGTCCAGGAGGGAGGTGGAGCGGAGGCGGACCTGGGGGTGGGATGGAGGTTCCAGGTGAAATTAGGTGAGCACATGCAACACATGATTCTAAAAAAGCATGCAGACTTTCCCCTGTGACCTAGCTTTCCTAGTATGTCGTTGCATTTCTGAATAAGAGACAAACCTTAGCCAATTGTGTCTTTAAAGATTTAATTCCTTGCAAGAAATGAATCCACAGTTGAAGCAACCATACTCGTGGTGACCACAAGTGTGAACTGAGGAACAATAGAAGGCCCAAGCTTTTATACCCCCAATGATTGAGCACCCCCCCCCAGTATTTTTCCACAGAGTAAAGGCACAAACACAATATGTAAAATGTCCCTTCACTGTCTTGAAGCTAATATCATTTAAATGATCCGACACCCTAAGACGGGAAAGCTCCCACTTTAGATGTCCCACGTTACCCCCCTGGGCTTCAGCAGAAGCTGTGTCTGAACAGCTGAATAAGGTGTTTCACAAACAGACATTGACTTCTGAATGAACTCAAGCATAAATCTTCTTCTATGATAAAATTTTTCCTCTACAATTCCCCCTTTTATAATTCTTTGATAATTCACAAGAAAAATTTTAAATGTATATATGAATGTTGTTCTTCTCAAGTCGCACAGTCCAAGCATCGAAAAGAGCACCACGGCTTTGCTTTGCTCCAGTCTTTCAGATGGCAAGATGAATCGCACAGCTGTACGCCCAGAAAGCTGCTCTGTTAATGAAAGGACGCCACCTCTCTGTAGATTGTGTAACTCTGATTCTGTGGGCTTGCAATAGGTTGCAATAATAAACTTGTTGTCTCAGCTCCATGTTGTGCCAGCGTCTCTGCTCCTGAGGTGATAGCGGCAAGTGATGTTTGTGTGACCTCTGTCCGCACAGACGTGTGCCTCCAGCTCCTCTCGGCTCCTTCTCCCCGATCACTGATGGGATCTTTCTCAGCTACCTTGATGGCGGTGTTTGTCATCAGAAGCACGACAAAAGGCCCTAGTCACCTTTTCACTTTCCATCTGTTCCTTCTGTAGTCCCGTATCACGACATCAAACATCTGGTCTGATGTTATGTAAAGGAGTCCCTTAACCTGCACACAGATCTTAGACACAGAGAGGACATTTCTTTTGCAATAATTCACAAATTATATTGATGTAAGCTATTGTTTACCCCTTCCATTAAACAGTCTTGAACAGACTCAGATTTGCTCTAGGCCTCTCCTTCTACAAAATTTTTCATAAAAATACTGTACCCCAGACAGTTTTCATTTAACTAATTCATAATTTTTCATAAAAATACTGTACCCCAGACAGTTTTCTTCAGTTTTCATTTAACTAATACAAATTTTTTCATAAAAATACTGTACCCCAGACAGTTTTCATCAGTTTTCATTAACTAATTCCCCCTTTGGCTGCCTGATCATCCATACAGCCATCTGAACATAATGGTCAAAGAATTTTCAGGGTAAACAAGGCTTGCCATAACCACACTATTTTGAAAAGTGCAGCCATATTGTTTCCACAGCTGTTTCTCTGCTGTTGTGGCGAAGGTCTCCGTACTCTGTAAAGAAGTGAAAGCATTTGTGTTTATTTCAAATATCAAAAGACATTATGGTTCCTTTGACTGCTTCTGCCTCGGCCTTTGCAATCTCATCTGCCTGTTTAAATAAAATCTTTGTTATTAATGTGCGCTGCGCATTCACAGATATCAACCTGGCCAGTCAAGAAAATTGTGTCTTGAGGAGCAGACACAGTTGAACCATTCAGAATTGGGCGCCCATCTGATATTACAATTTTCCTGTGTTTCCACAATGCCCCAAAATTATGCCCAACTCCGAACTCAAAACGCAAATCTGTTCAAATTGTTACACTTTTACCTTTCATCAGCTTGCATATTTCAGTCAGGGCTACGAGCTCCAGTCTTAACCAGGCAATCTTTATCCTGATTCTTTCGTGTTTCAGTGAAAGTTAATATAAAATCTGTATTTCAAATCTGGAAGCCGGGCTAAATGAGTAAGCTCTGTTACTGCACTCCTGTCAATTTAGGGGTGTGTGATACCTTCAAAATCCAAACACACGACACCTTGTTGCTTTCAAGTGTTTTAACGACACATCACACATCCCTAGGCCAGACCCTCAGTCACTCCTCAGAGACCAAATACATGATTAGTGTAAAGGAAGAAAAACAATCATTGATTCTCTTGATAATTCCAAATCATCCCAGACCCCAATCTTGACCAACTCAAACTAAACAACAAAAAAAATAATCCATCTAAGCGCTTTAAATCTCCATATAAACATCCTTCAGTTTGTGCTTTGGCCACAGTTCAGAGGACTCCTCTGCCCATGCAGGCCGTATGTTTGACATGCACTGATTCTCTTTTGTGCATCTGTCATGGTTGTCATTATCCTCTCTAACTCAACTTCATGTTTATATTCAGATCTAAATGCTCCCAGTTTCTCACTGAACATCATATTCTTGTCAAACTTCCTCCAGTCCGTTGTTTCAACACAATTCTTTTACAAACCACCCTGTTTTTGTTAAAAATTACTGTTTCCATCAACTGCAATTTCACTCATCATATCTAACATAAACCTAAATTTGTTAATGTTGAAAACTTTTCATCAAAAACGACATAATTATCTATTCGTATTACATTCAATCAGCTCGTTCACTCATCTTTCTCGTGACATTATGCTTGATCATATTCAATACCCAATTCTTTATTAAAATCTTTCCACTTAATTAGGATTTTAAAGTACATTTTCCTTTCAATGACTTGAATCTTCTTTTCCTTCTTTCCCTACCTTCATGTTCCTCCTTCACTACATCCACAAACCTCCTCTTTTGTCTTCATTAAACCTCCTGTCTTTTCCTCAGTGTGACTGTCTCCAAACCGCACATCATCACTGTTCTCACTACTGTTCTGCACACCTTCCCTTTCATTCTTGCTGTTACTCTCACACAACAGACCTGACACTTTTCTCCACCCATTCCAACCTGCCTGCACACACACACACACACACACACACACACACACACACACACACACACACACACACACACACACACACACACACACACACACACACACACACACTTCTTCACCTCTTTTCCCTGTAACCTCACTGTTTCTCTTGGTTCCCTCTCATTCGCACACATGTATTCTGTCATGCGACTAACCTTCATTCCTCTTTTCTCCAGAGCAAACCTTCACCTCTCTAGACTTTCGTCCACCTGCTCTCACTACAGATCACAATGTTATCCTCAAACATCATAGTCCATGTAGATTCCTGTCTGACCTCCTCTGTCAGCCTGTCCATCACCACTGCAAACAAGAAGGGGCTCAGAGCCGATCCGGGATGCAGTCTCACCTTCACCGTGAAGTCCTCACCCTCGGCACACCTTTCCACTGTCCACTGCTCTGCAGAAATCCAAAATATTACTGTCCTCCATCTCAATCCTAGTCACACAGATAGCCTCACAGCCTCTTGTTTTGTTTTGTTTTTTCTTTTTCTCTTACATTAATTGTAGTTCTCTAGATAAATTAATGTCCTGCCTCCATTTAATGGAGGAAACACAAAAATAAAACTTTTCATTTTAAAGTTTATATTCCTTTGTTCGCCCTCTGGCCTTTCATAATTGTGATGGATTCTCTGGATAATTTAGATAATGACTTAAGCCAATTTGTCATTTTGTCCCTGTCCTCAAGTCTATAATTTTTACGCTTACTATTTTAACTAATCCAGAGAGTAATTCAAATCCTCATCATAAATGACAAAAAGCTCGTCCATGTTCTGGATCATCTTTTATCAGAATCACTCAGAATAATACGCTTCTTTTAAATTTTGTCGTTTGGCTTTAACCCATCTGTAGTGATAAAACACTACGCTCAATCAGGGCATAAATATGAACTGCTCATTCTCAAAATTTGCTTCTACTTGGTTTCTTAATCATTTTCAAATCATGTCTGTTCACTATTAAGTTGTCTTCAGAAAAGTCAGCTGGGTTGTTTTGGTTTTGTCTCAGCTTTAACATGGCCAAGAACAGACACTGTGCCATCCCTGCCTCCACAAGCAGCCTCTCTCTCTCTCTCTCTCTCTTACACAAATAATCTTTTCAACAGCCTCTGAGACTTTAACTCAGAACAAACTATAATCTTTAGTTTAAATACCTTTGTTATCCAGACCTTCTCTTTTGAACTTCAAAAGCTGTCCTCATCTTAAAGCCATCATCATGTCTCCGAATTATCCTATGCCATATCTAATGACCTGCAGGATTTAAGACTATTATAGAGACATATTTGTTCAATATCACACAGTTTTACTTCTACCAATTAATACATTTTGTTCTGTTCTCCATAAAATTTATGACAATTCACAGCATGGTCTCAGCTGGCTCTTGAATGCCCCTTACCATCATAACTTTCCCTCAGGGTCTTCCCTGGAATTCACAAACAATATAAGCCGTTCTTGGGTGAGTGGTATAGAGGAACATCTCTAGATCGGACTGCTCCCTGGTATTCCCTGGCATTCAAACACAATATATGCAGGGTTTTTTTTTTTGGTGAGCGGTATTGAGGAACCTTGCTTTTTGGGCAGACTGCTGTATCTGTCTGGACTCTCGGCCCCTACAAAACGCAACTTCCCCCACACAATGATGCTGCTGGCCTCACAGACATCTGCTCGACTCATACACACCTCACATAGACTCCACCCTCCTTTTGGGGCGGAGTCTCAGTGTCTACTTGATTACCCTGTCTTAGGTCGAAAAAAGGGGATCTTACACGTCTTTGGGAAAATCACTCGTGCCCACTGCCCGCCTTGAGATCTTTGACCCTCAACAGGATCAGCTGTGTTTTGGAACTTTGTGGAAAGTGCATTCAAGAGTCATCAGAGCCATCTGGTCTGCTTACTATAGGTAGAACATGGAGACAGGTTAATTATCACAATACAACTAAATCAGTAAAATCCACCACTCAGTGAATTTAGCCAGAACAACTGTCCATTCAGTTTAATGTTCTGCTACCTTTGTGTCTCGATCCATCGGTCCTGTACATGGTGAAGGCTTAGATCAGACACAACATTTTCAGTGCTATATTTTAAAAACATCTAATTTTGTAAACACATCTCATCTTGTTTCATCAAATATCTATCATTGCCCTCCATGGCAATCCTTTAACTATTAGTCAAAAATGTCCTTTTTATCAAATCATTGTCTCTATGATTTTCAACTGATGCCCTGTGCTTAACCATTAGTATCTCATCACTTATGACACATGCTCAGATAACAGCTTTGTGCTGGGTTTGAATGAGAGAGAGAGACTCTGAGGCCTTCAGGGCTGGCACACTGCATCTTCATCTGCACTGCAACTTTTCACTCTTTACACAAGCTAGTGAGATCTGGTTAGAAATTAATATTGTTTTCAAATAAACTTCAGACATTTTCCTTTTAAACTCTATCCTTAGACTGAAATCACACTTTCAAATCACCCTCAGATTGAGTGTGTGTTACTCAAGCTAGGCCACAGCACCAGAAATGACGTGGTGGTGCCAGATTCAGATAAGCAAATCAGCATTTATTACAGCTCAGCACAAGCTTATCTTTTGAAACCAAAGCATCAACTTCTAGGGTTTCCAACATATTAACTTACCTAAAGTTATTTCAACAACCCAATATTCAGTCCAATAAGCATTATCAGAGTTTTGCAAAAGTGAGAAGAGCAAGAACATATTTATTATAACCCTATTGTTATTTCATTATTTTCTTAGACAGAGTTTTAATCTCATCTCTGTTTCTTTCTTTTTACTGGGTTTAGTGTGGTTGCCTCATTTGTCACACCTTCGACACCTTATGGTGAGTGGACAAAGCCCTGCTGACCACAATTAAAACACTCTGTGTCATTCAGCAATTCATGGTATCTTTCATCTGCTTTTTCAAAACAAAAATCACATCAGATTCCCACAGTTACTGGGATCTTTCCTTCAGAGTTTAATGTTATCAGATTCCCTCAGTTACTGGGATCTTTCCTTCAGGGTTTAATGTTATCGGATTCCCTCAGTTACTGGGATCTTTCCTTCAGGGTTTAATGGCATTCCACCCATTTTACAACCCATGATTATTCATTATTCATTATGCACTAACATCTAGAAATGTGAATTTCTCTTGTTCTCAATTTATTTGTAGCCAGTTAAATTGCCATATAATTTTCTAAACATAATTAAAACATTGCTGCCCATTTTCTTAATAAGTTCTGCTTATTTCTTTAAATTGCTGGTTTCAGAGCAGAGCTGCTTACAGCATTTGCTCTCTCGTCTCAAAATCTTTATCCGGCCTGATCAAGTTACTGATCATGTCTCTCAAATTGTTAGCTCTAATTTTGTTATCACAAACTGTTATCCATAATCAAAGTTCATACTCACCAATGATCTTTAAACAGCTGTGGCTTCTTTGTGATCAGACAAAAATGTTTCCTTCCCTGCTATCAATTTCATTAACACTGTTAGTTTGCATTTCTCACACACACATCCCCCACAAAAGCCCTTAGATTTGTCTCCTCTCCTCAACAGATTATTTCACCCCTCTCATCCTGTTGACTCACAGCGTTCCTTTTCTTTTGGAAATCATGATATTTAATTAATTTCTCTATATCCCCCATGCATTTCTGGCCATATAATTTTTTTCATTTGACAAAATACCGGTGTATCATATTCTGCTAGCTTCTTTGGGATTTTCCATAGTGGCAGTCTTTCTGTGGTCTTTTGCGTGCACGCTATTAATCTGTCGGACGTCTCCGTACAGATCTGATCCTTCACCCAGGACAGACGGGCGGACGCTTCCAGCGCCCTCTGTGATCTCAATTCTCCCAGAATATCCTGATCGCATTCACGATCTCAACTCTCCCAGAATTTCTTAATCACCCTCTGTGTGATTTCAATTCTCCCAGAATTTCTTAATCACTCTCACCGATCTCAATCCTCCCAGAATTTCTTAATCACGTTCCATGATCTCAATTCTCCCAGAATTTCTTAATCGCGTTGACCACAGAACCAGACTCCCCCTATGGTTTATCCCTTAGTTTCCCAAATCTTAATTTAACCAAATTCACATTAAAATTCCCAAAATTTTTGATTTGTCTCTTACCAGAGTGTCCCGTTGCCATCTCGGGTTCGTTTTCTCTTATTCCAGTGGTCGGACCCTCCAGGACCCCTAGAGCAGCCGGCCCTTCTCCCTTAATCAGTCGGGGTAAGGCTGTGACTCTAAAATCCAGGATGATCAGTCACCGTCCGCTCCCAGGGTTCCGGAAGGCACATCCAAGGAATCCAACTTCCTGACACCAAAAAATACAGTAACTCCGTTGCATTTCTGAATACGAGACAAACCTTAGCAAATTGTGTCTTTAAAGATTTAATTCCTTGCAAGAAATTAATCCACAGTTGGAGCAACCATACTCGTGGTGACCACAAGTGTGAACTGAGGAACAATAGAAGGCCCAAGCTTTTATAACCCCAATGTTTAAGCAACCCCCAACCCCCCCAGGTTTTTTCCACAGAGTAAAGGAACAAACACAATATGTAAATTGTCCCTTCACTGTCTTGAAGCTAATATCATTTAAATGATCCGACACCCTAAGACGGGAAAGCTCCCACTTTAGATGTCCCACCGTTACCACCCTGGGCTTCAGCAGAAGCTGTGTCTGAACAGCTGAATAAGGTGTTTCACAAACAGACATTGACTTCTGAATGAACTCAAACATAAATCTTCTTCTATGATTAAATTTTTCCTCTACACAGAGTTAACAGGAAAATAATGCAACAGAATTTGATTCGTCTGTACAGCCGCTCTGGAGAAAACAGTGATGTCACCGTCCAGCTCAGTTCTGTTCTCGTATACTGTCAATCATCTTGTTAGTTCTCCCGATTATTTAACACCATGAAATGTATAGAGCTATGAAATTATTCAACTTTCAATTATTCACACATCAACTATAAATAAATACATATTTTGGTGGTGTAATATTATAGTAATCATTAATCACATATTAAGATAACCCATGTTATTTAAATGACTAAAATACCCTAAATAGACCATATAGAGCAATAATAATAATCCACTGCACTGCATAGGATGAATGATAACATACGATAAGGATAACATACAAAGTGCAGTTTCACCTTGTTAATTATTCATTTGTATAGTTACATAATTTATAATTTGAATAAGAGAACAACACCAATAAACAGGTAATCATGGAAATGGTTTGATTCTTTTTTTTTCAGGAAACGGGAGTGAAGTCGGACACTTTCTTCTTCCCGCAGTGACGCTCGTGCTGTGTTTGCATACTTTATCACAGCTGAAGTGAAATAAATGCAATATTTGTCAAATACACAGATGTTTTCTTTCAATACTTTATGTAGGCTACTGCTTAATACAGCGTCTGTTTGTACAAGAATAAAGTTCAACATAAGCCTACACTATCAATTAAGTGAGGTCTACTTTTTTATCAGTTTTATTTTGATAAACATGACACAACATCGCAACTACATGAAAAGAGGTTTTACCTGATAAAAACCTGATTTGCGAGCATTAGTGGAACAGAAGGTTTTAGAATAAACATGAAACACATGCTTGCTGTCATGAGAGTGCAATTCCAAAAAAGTGCTGATGGGAGTGGAAAGTTCTGTGCGTGATATACTGACGACACGCAAATTAAAGAACACAGAAGATGTGTATGTGTTATGCTCTCATTAATATTTATTTGCTGTGAATGTGTTCTGTTATCTCTGTGTAGACCTACTCTTCTATAAAGATACAACTGGATCATTTCCATAATGACCAGCAAAATCTACCAGTTTGTCCCCGTTTTACAGCTCTCAAACAACAACCTGCAGATATAATGCAAAAAAAGCACCCAACCAACTTACACCAGCCTGCTGGTTATAGGCACAATTGTTTAGTGCTTATTTTTACCAGCAGATGGCGCTGTGAGATATGTTGACTCTACATGGCCGCGCGCGTGCCAATGCTACTTCTTGAAGAAGACCGTAACCCAGAGCAGAGTCCCATTATCGAAATATATATAACATTGTTATCGCTTTAAAGATAGTAACATACTAACTGTTCATGTTAAAGTAATACTGTTTGTATGTGCTTTATAACAGAGCCTTGACAGGGTGCGGGATTGTTTTGTCTCCAAAAGTTCCGCAGTCAAAAAGCAGTGATTACCACACATCTGATCTATAAAAAAAATACCACTTACTTCTTTAAAATAAGCCTAAAATGCCAAATAACAAGACCAATTAAGGATAGTAAGTTATTTTCAAGCACAAACGTAACAAAACATTTGAAGTAAATAAAAAAAGTAGTAATTTATATACATTTAAAATATTAAATACAACTATAAAATGTAAAAACATTTGTTTTTGTTTTATTTATCATATTTTGTTGTTTTTGCTAAGTCATGTTATAATAAAAATCCTATTAATTAAAACAAATGTTAATAATAATATAGGGAGCCCACAACAACAAAAACATTCAAAAATGTATACTGTCACGGTTGATCAATCCGCTTAGCCTGACGTGGTCATACTCAATTCTAGTCAGAATATTCTAGTCAGAGTCTGGTACCGCTCCATTGAGCTTTGATTATGGGGCATGTTTCAACCAAGCCAGGAAAGACCTCAATTGGATAGACCCACAACCAATCAGAGCAACGGAGCGACGTGTAACGTTAGTTATCAAATGTCAACAGAACTCAACTGCACTGTGTTGCCAAGTCCGTGTTTTTCTCCATGTCCGCGGGTTGAAGTGACCCCAATTATGTGATTATATAAACCCAGGAATGCAATTTTTAGCAGGCAACCTTGCCAAAATAACATATTTTGCCAACCAAACACAATTTTTTTCTGGAGAACCCCCCTGGAAAGCTATTGTTTTGGGCTATAGTTTTGAGTAGATTATATACGCTGGATTAAGTAATGTTAGAAGAAAAAGATGAGTGTAAACGTTCTTTGCCAGTATTGTAAAAAAAAGAATTTAAGGATACACAGAGTACTTACCAACACGATCATCGTTTCTGAGAGAAATAGTGAAGGTGAATGCATATACGAACAAGTTCTCCGTTTAGGATAAGAGTAAATTCAACTCAAAGCGCCTTTGATGACGTGGATGATTACGTTACTGTTGATCATCTGTCCATCATCGTCTAAAGCCCGCCCTGACAATTTCATTGGTCCGAACAGTTTCTGTTCGGGCATAATAACTAAAAATTTGTGCACAGGGCTAAATTTGGATGGCATCCAGGCTACAATCCGCTGCCTCATTTTGGTGTCTGTGTTTTTGTGTGAGTGTGTCACCTGATTGTTCGTGTTGGCGTCGCCGCTGATTGTTTGATCAGCGGCAGCTGTGTGCAATTCCATCTGCCTATTTAACGCCTTGTCTTTCGTCTCATGTTTGTCGGATCGTTGTTTGGAGTCCTGGTGTTGTTCCTGTGCTCTCTCGTGTGTGTTTGCACCCTGGATTGTATTGTCTCGTCATTATTTCCTGTTTCCTCGTTGGATTTCCCTCACGGATTCAACACCTTCACGTCTCATCATTGGACTCACGTTGCCCATCAAAGTCCCTGCGTCACCACTCTCCTGTTGTCTGTTATGTTGGCTGACCTACTCTGTGTGTGAAGCTTTAATAAAGAGATTAACTTGCATCTGCATCCGTCTCGTGACATATTGTCCCTGTTTTTTAATTAAAATATAATGTTGGACTTGGCATCAATTTCCTCAAGTCCGCGTGTTCGTTGAATGAGGAGAGCAGGAACAAAATATAGTTTAACTGTTTTAATGATTAAGTAAGTCAGATGAAGAAGCATTCAGAGCTCTGGGTCTCAACTGTCCCTGATTTACACAATCCTACGAGGTTTGTCCAGGCAGTCTGCGACAAACTCGCCTTTCCCTGACCCAATATTTATACACAAAAAATATATATAAACTGTCTTTCTTTGGGAGTCAGATGATTTTCTGGTCAGCTGTGCTTCGTTCGCAACATCACCCCTCCAATTCCTGGACTCAAGACTGCTTCTTTGTTAACACACACAAAGGTACTCTAAGAGCATAGCAAAACACTTTCTCATATGGATCTGTTATACCTACCACAACCCTCTGGCTGTTGCTCTGGTGACTCTTATGCCCAACAGAAAGTACATATAGTCTTAATGCAAAATCATTTCATAAGATAATATTATCTTAAATTTACTATTGTTAATGATTCATTTCTACAAGCGTTGTTAGCAATAATGCACAAACAAATATTTTATTCTCAACAATAATAACAAATGAGATTTTAGTGATATTTAAATAGGAAATGTCCCCGGTTTCCATTTCAGAAATCTAGCCCCTTAAGTTAAGACATGCTTTTTTTGGCCGTAAATAATACCAGTCGGCAAATACCAATAAATTGACCACTGCAAACCTTAGTAAATCACATGCATGATTAATGTAAATAATCTCCTCACATAAATTTTGGGTCTGAAAGGAAAACTCCTTCAAATGCATACACAGTAACTTCAGCCGCAAAAATAACTGGCAACCGACAAAAGAGGGTTTGCGCTGGCGCAAGCTGTTAGTGAATCTGGCCCTTAATTTGGGTCAGTACTTAAGTTCCTCCTCTTCCTCTGTTTGTTATCCAGTCACGTCTGTGTAGTGTGTGTTGCTCCTGTCTGTTTTGTGGAATGTCATTATTAAACTTGGTGTTGGACAGAATTTATTGTCTGTTTACTTGCAACCACCTGTGACAGTAGGTCTGCTCCGTCATGCTCGTTCAGTAAGCTGTTTTCACACTTGTAACATGTTAATGTGTAGTGAAGCAACCTTGAACCAAAAGGTGCTAACCAAACAATCATTAACATTACCTGTGAAGGTGACTGGGAGTGTGTACTGTAAATTCTGACACAATAAAGGATCTAAAAAAAAGTGTCAAGAGACTCATGAGAGGAAACAGCAGTCAGGACACAGACCAAAGCATAAGTATGAAGTTTAAAACAGCTTTGATTTTTGTCGGAACCATACTTCTCAACACAGAAGGTAAATCTTAAAGTCTATAACAGTAATTCATTAACATCTAATAATGTTTAAACTCTTTAATAAATTCAAACCTTTGTAACTCACACACACTGATACTTGAAATGGCTATTATTACTGCAAACAAGTGATTGTAAATACCTTTGATTTAAAGGCTTATGTGTAAATGCTTGAAATTAGATATGGAGATAAATACATTGTGCTTTCATATGAATTTCTTTGTAAACATAATATGTTTTTATTTATTTATATACTTAATTTTAATGGATGTTTAATGCATAACTCATTCAGTACTGTTTAAACAGCATATCATAAAGTCGGTTGAGTAAATGTTCAGAGTAATCTAGACAAAGATTGTTTATTTTTTAATTGTTCTAAAATATGGAAAACATGATAACGAATGATAAGTGTCCTAACATTCAACTATTATACTTCTTTTGTACTATTGTAAGTACAATAATATTAATTATTTGATATTTTAATACTATTTTAATAATAAATATTTCATAAAGGTTTAAAAGGGGTTTTTGCTGTGATGCCTTAGAGATACCTTAACAGTTTTTAAAATAACCATTTACTTTATATTTTCTTAACATGAAGAACTTTTTTAATAATCTAAATAACCTTTTCCACCTTAAAGAACCTTTTGTGCAATGGGAAGTTTCCATGGACATTAAATGCCAACAGAGAACTTTTATTTTTAAGAGTGTAGCTTGATTGCTGAAGGGGTATATATCAAATCTATGAAATATGATACTATTAAAGCAAAATTATTTAGTAGATAAGCTAGAGTTCAAGTATGTCACTAGGGTAAATAACATATCCTGAAAGAGGCTGTAAGACCTGTTTCACTCCAGCTGACATGTAAGAAGCAAGTGTATTGTCGTCAGCATTGTTTTGTTCTTTGTGTTTGTTTATGTTCTGGTCTTTCCATTTGACTCAGCTTCTAAGGGAACATTTACATGACAACGATATACTGAAAACCCTGTTCACACCAATCCATAAAAAAACGCCTATAACCGCTGTATTATGCATGCCAGCAGTTAGCAATGTCACTTAGTATTGATAGAGGCCCACAAGAGGCCAACAGTGGTGAGCCTCGTATGAGGGTATAAGAGGACACCCAATAAAATGAGGCCATACATAATCAAGCCTGAATATAAATGAGAATCTCTTAGACCTTTCGTCCAAATAGGGCTATATACTGCTACTTCACATGGTATGAAACAGGCCTAATTTAGCTCACAAGACTGACAGGTTAAGTTATGAAATCACTTAACAACTATAAAGTGTAGTTAGGAGCCAAGCAGCGAATGGTTGTATTCGTTAGTTTTCTTCTTACTATTAGGGGTCAAGCAAAGAATTTCCTTATTAAAGATTGTTTCCTTGAGTCTCTTGTGCCATGTGTATTGTAAAGCCACACCGTAACCTGACGATAATCCATAAACACTATAATTCACGTGAAAGTATTATCTTGATTCATGCCAACAGTATGTAATAGGTGACAGAGTTAGGTTACAGGCTACATAAACCAGTTTATCAGCTCTGTACGTATTCATCTAATTGTTTGATCTGTTTTCTAGGTTCTCTCAGCCAGTTAGATGGTACGTTGTCATACTCTTAATGACCATACAACTAATGTTTTCCATTTCTTTGGTGTAGAATATAATTTTAATGGGGAATTCCCACGTTTTCTTTCCTCTCATTAGTATGTGGTCGAGCCCCCCTCAACAACAAGATTGTTGGAGGGGAGGATGCAACAGGAGGGTCTTGGCCATGGCAAGTCAGCATTCAAAGCGTCAATTTTAGAGGCCATTTCTGTGGTGGGAGTCTAATCAATAAAGACTGGGTCTTGTCTGCAGCTCACTGCTTCCAAGAGTATGAAGTTTAAAGGTTAAATACAATCAATACACTATTATAAACTGGCGATAGGAAAATTAAAACTGATTTTCCTTATGTACAGCTCCACCATGGGTACCATTGAGATCTACCTGGGACGTCAAAGCCAATCGGGCTCAAATCCTAATGAGAAATTCAGGACAGCTAGTCAAGTCATCAACCACCCTGACTATGATGTCCCTAGTCATGACAATGACATAGCACTTCTCCAGCTCTCTTCTTCTGTGACTTTCTCGGACTATATTAAACCGGTCTGTCTGGCGGCTGCTGGTAGTGTATTGAGTGCAGGTACCGAGAGCTGGGTGACTGGCTGGGGAACGCTACAAGCTGGAGGTGAGTGAATATTTGATTGCGAAATAACAATACTGTAAAGCTCAAGAATTTACTGTAAATTGCCATTTTGTCCTCTGATCTGTCACAGGCCAGACTCCTGACGTACTGCAGGAGGTGATGATACCAATTGTGGACAACAGTGACTGTTATAATGCTTATGAAGGGGGCATCACAAGCAATATGATCTGTGCTGGATTGTTAAATGAGGGAGGAAAAGATTCATGTCAGGTAAGACATCAGTCATTATTTTTTTTAATTTACTTTTTTAATTTACACAATTTACAAAATAATTTACAGTTTTTGGGTCACCTGCACACTTGATATTACTATCAAGCTATCAGTTTTGCCAGATTGGAGTGAAGCACTAGCCTAATGGGTAATTAAATCTAGCCCAATGACCCAAACCCAACATTGAAACTCAAAATTTGCCACTCCCATAACAAAAATTGATCCATTCACAGGGACATTTTTAAAACAGTCTAATTCTGTGAGACAACCTTGCAATATATATATACATAATATATCAGTGGCGAGCGGTGACTTTTTTACCCTGGTATGCTGGGTGATGCGTTATGTCAAAAATGCACCTGTGCACATTGGATGGGTTTATAATATCCACATTCGGTGTAGACAGTGTTAGCTGCTCAGTTGCTTACTCTCATGACACGAAGCAACACAGCTAAAAGTTTCCTAATATATTTGAACATTTATTGAAAGTAGCTAGTGTACATTTACCTGTTGATGCCTCCACAAGCACCCCTAAAAGCTGTTGAGTTGTGTTTGAGTTGAGTCAGGCGTAATGCGCGGAAAGTGTGTTTGGAAAATATGCTGTATTTTTGTAATTCCGATAGGTGGCACTAATGTCGCAAAAACGAAACACTTCACCTTTAAACGGTACAGTGCATTGGCTGAGGACACACCCAACAGTCTATGGGACACGCATCTAAATCTGAGAAGACAAATAAGAAACACTAGCCTGGTCCTACCAGACTCTCTTACATTTCAGTTGTACAGAGAGTCTGGCCAATCTCCATTGACAAGCATTTGTAGTGTTCGCCTTATAACTCTTGTGCCATGTTTTCTGGTCACCATCATATTCTGACGTAAGCAGGTACGGAAGAGGAGACTGGTACAGCGTTAACTTCCTGGAAGGCAGGAACTCTGTTAAAGTTTTAAACTATTGGATATGCCCAGAGCAACTCTGGGTCTGCCATAACCAATCGCTAACGTTTGGTCGTGACGTATGAGGGGAGACGACAACAACTATTGGCTTAGCATCGCATATATATAAAACACAATGTGGCCATGATTTAAACATGAGGGAATTGTTAAATTTAATAGATTTTGTTAATCTCAAATAAACCTAACAATAATAGCCTGTTTTTAATAGTTGTTCACTATATATTTGTTTATCAATGCAGGGAGACTCTGGAGGTCCAATGGTCAGTAGTAATGGCTCCCTGTGGATTCAGTCCGGCATTGTGAGTTTTGGTGAAGGATGTGCTGAGCCCAACTATCCAGGGGTGTACGCCAGAGTTTCTCGGTACCAGGATTGGATCAACTCTTACATGGGCAGCAACCCACCTGGATTTGTCGAATTCAACTCCAATGGATTCAGAAGTTCACTCAACCTCCTTTTGTTCTCCATTTCGATTACATTCTCCTTTATTCCTTGTATATGCTACACCTTTCTTCATTGAATGACAGTTCTCAGGGTTCTTTGAGGACAATAGTGCTGTACAGGTTTTCATGAATATGTGAAGAAAGTAGGTACATTTATTATTGGCATTTATTCTTTATCTTTTTTATTTAATTGTACTATTCTTAGAAAGCTACTTTTACTATTGAGCTTTTACACTGAAATTCAAAAAATAAAGTTCAGCAAGCTTTTGCCCTCAGAATGTTTGCATAATGAGGGTGGAGTTTATATTTGGCCTAAATGTGAGATATAAATTATGGTTGCAACCATAAAGCTTAGCTAATTATTGTCCTTACTTTGGATTTTCATTGACAATTTTTATTGGCAAATGCACTGCAGCCACTTAAATGTAATGTTTAGTTCTGTTAGTTAATTTTGTTTTCATTCTGTTCCTGTTTCCTGTTATTTGTATGTTGACCTAGTTTCCTAGTGTGTGTGTGTGTGTGTGTGTGTGTGTGTGTGTGTGTGTGTGTGTGTGTGTGTGTGTGTGTGTGTGTGTGTGTGTGTCTGTTAGTCACAAAGTTCATTCAGTTATTCGTTTAGTTTTCTCACTTACCCCTGTCAGTTTAAACCCTGAGCTCTGTCTGTTATTTGTCGCCAATGTTAACTAGGTTGTGTTTCACATTATTGTTCCTGTTATCTCCTGTGTATTCCTGGTTTGATTTATATTAAAGAGCCCCTATTATGGATTTTTTGCAAATTTCTTTTCATGTAATGTGTAACATGGTTCATTCTTTCAGCAGGATGTTTTAAATCTGAAAGTGCACCATATATAAAGTTATTGTCTCTCAAAAGTAAGAGTTGAATAATTGCGAGAAGTTCTCTACAATGTGTTTCATATTGTGTAAGAATCTGGCTAACCGGCTAACTCGCGTTATTACTAGGGTTGCCACCCGTCCCTTAAAATACGGAATCGTCCCGTATTTACAAGCAAAATAACGCGTCCCGTATCAATAGGCCCACATGTAGTTCAATAAACAAATACGGATTTTGCAGTGTGTAGAATACTGATAGCAAATATAAAGATATCCATTTGATGATAAGTAGTACTGAGAAACGTCCTACTCAAGGTTCGGGTTAAAAAATGAGTTCTTCCAATGTTTCATTCTCGATTCATTATAAAATTATGTAATTTTGTTCTCGCAGCTTGTTCTGGGACATATCTGAGCAGAACTATTTTGTGATTGGTCAGAAATTTCAAGTGGGCGAGGTTAATGCGGAGATACGGACATGTTCGGCACGCTTTTCTTGTGAAGTATGGAATGTCCAAGCCAGAGCAAACTTTGTTCTTGCCACCTCAAGAAAACGAAAAAAATTATGTTCTTATGGAGTATGTACCAAGCTTTAGGCACACCTGTGCAATATTCATGCTGTCTAATCAACATCTTGATATGCCACACCTGTGAGGTGGATGAATTATCTCGACAAAGGAGAAGTGCTCACTAACACAGATTTCGACAGATATGTGAATATTTGAGAGAAAAAACCTTTTGTGTACATAGAAAAAGTCTTAGATCTTTGAGTTCAACTTATGAAAAATGGGGGCAAAAACAAAAGTGCTGCTGTAAAGCAGTTCTTTGATATGGGAAGGGAGGAGGTGGGAACCGGCAAACATTCAAAGACTTTAATAATAAATGAATAAACAAAACAAAAATAAACCTCGGGCAGCCCCTCACGGACGACTGCCCGCACACACATAATAAAACGTAAACAAAACACAACGTAAATTCCAGGCCTGGTCCTCTCTCACCCTTCACTGGTGTCGTTCGTCCTTATATGCCTCCAAGCTCCCTCATGAGAGTATCAGTCACGCACCAGTCTCCACTTCCCCCACGTCACTCGTTCGTCCACATCGCCACATACCCCTCGCAGGTCGGGGGGTACACCCGAGACGGCGCCTACTCTTACCCCAGGGGCCCAATCTCCAGAGACACAGAGCGCGACAGGACGAGCGAGTGGAGAGAGGAAAAAAAAAATTCGGGTCCAGTTCCCGGACACACTGCCGCTCGGTCCTCAGCCAGCCAAGAGGCTCTTCCTCACGGTGCAAGGCATTGGTACTGGACGCTCGATGGACGGCTCGATCCTCTTCCGCCCCCTGGCGGCCGGCAGTGGCTCCTCCGATTGAGAGCAGCCAGCAGCGAGTCCCACGCTCCCTGCGAGTCCCCATCATGGCGGATGGCAGCAGGCTCCGGCCCACGGCAAACACCAGCGACTCCTCCGCTCCCTCCAGGACGGCTGCCACCCCACCTTGACCCAGGGGCATGGCAGCGAGCTCTCCGTCCCACCGATCTTCCATCGCTCCAGCACCATCGCCTCGGGCAGCCACTCGCGGTCTCTCTTGATCCGCGCTGCCCGAACTCCTCAGAACCACGATCCCCCTCAGCAGTTAGGGCTCTTCGACAGCATGTCCCTCCTTCCTCCCGGGTCTCGGCACCAATGTACCGCTGTTCATTGATATGGGAAGGAAGGAGGCGGGAACCAGCAAACATTTAACAGACTTTAAATAAATAAATCAACAAAACAAAAGTAAACCACATTATAAAAAGTAAACAAAACACAACGTAAATTCCAGGCCTGGTCCTCTCTTGCCCTTCACTGGTGTCGCTTGTCCTTTTATGTCTCCGAGCTCACTCATGAGAGGACTTGAGACCAGTGTGCCTCGCCGGTTTCCACTCGGTCCTCCCACGTCACTCGTTCGTCCACCTCGCCACAGTTGCGTTTATAATTTTTGTTCAAGGTTTTTACAAGGTACAATAAAATTTATAAAGCAATATTTTCTCTGACTTTTGGTGGATTTACTCTAGCTAGAAAACAGGTTGTTCTATTTGTATTTGAATTGTAAACCTTAACTATGTTAATAAGTTCATATTTAATATTTTATTTGTAATGTTTTCAGTTCCAATATTCTTAGATCTTTTAAACACATTTAAAACCATTCCGCAGAATTCCGCAGATTTTTACAAAAATTGCGCAGAAATCACAAAAAAGGTCTGCAGATTCCGTGTGGCCCTGGTAATGAGATAATTAAGTGATTGAATAATGATTTTGTATTAGTGAAGAACACCTGCTGTTAACAAGCATAATCACTGAAGGAAAGAGAAACACAAGAACTACTTTCAGCCACAGCCTTGGATGAAATCAACTGAAGATAAAATGCATTACATCTCTCAAGATCTGATTAAACAACTCCACAAACATTAGCTTCACTTATTACTAACCAGACTGACTTTATTTCTGTCAGACATCTACAGAAGTTCGTATGAAGAATTAAGAAGAAGCTTAGATGTTGATTACTTATTTGAAAGTAATAGTTTGATTTGATATTACCATTGTGGCGATCAGTGTGCAGTAGCGCGGGAAGGGGGGTGCAGCGGCGGCTGCAGCCCCTCTCGTTATAGCATCAGCCCTCTCTGGTGGGGGCTGAGAACTAAAATTATATTGTATTTAAAAACATAAAATGAAATAATAAAATAAATTAAAATAGACTGACATAACATACTGTGTTTGGTATGGGATTAAAAATAATGGGCAGTTGATAAGATAACTAATGATTCATTATTTTAATAATTCCTCAGGAATTGCTTTCATCACCGTCATGTCACCTCGCTCACACTCGTTTGGTCATGGGTAGCGATAAGAAGCAGAAACGCATTTCAGACTTTTTTTTAAAAATAGTTTCTACTAACACAGTTAAGAAAAGTAAAATTGAGAATTCTTCTCATATAAAGGATGTAAACAACAACGGCAACGAAACGGCGACTGAATTCACGCCAAATGCTGACCTTGCCACCGACATAAACTCTGTTCAGACATCTGGACAGACAGCTGGACGTTACCATGGACTCTCACCAGTCTGCTGAGGTTGGGACATGATCGGATGGTTGCCATCAACACCATCGAGTATTTATATTCCGGTCGCGGTATAAAATGGTTTTAAAAATTTTGAAATATGTTTTATTTAGCATTTTATATGAAGCTACAGGCTATCTCTACTAGCATAATCCGTGTATCATTCGTTCAGTCGTTTTTTATTTAATTTAACATTGAAAGCAGAAAAATTTGAAAACGGTTCCTTTTTCATTGTTTTTTTAATATAAAACAAGAATTCAGCTAGGATTTTCGTTCTGAGGTAGAAAAATTAATAAACAGAAACAGCTGGATTCCAGCTTTTCTACCTCAGAATGAAAAACAAAAAAATCAAGCTGAATTCTTGGTTTTCATATTAAAAAAGAAAAAGGAACCGTTTTCTCATTTTTTGCTTTCAATATTAAATTGAAATGATACACATTCAATACTGTAAACATTCTTTTTTATAACCTGTATAAGGAAACAGAAACCATAATAATCACACAAAATTCACACGCCCAATAAAGCTTCCAGCGCAGTATGTGCTTTAGTCAGGCTGACTTTTGTTATTATTCTGTAGGGTGTTTGTGTGCAGTATGACTCAATTTCTATTTTCTTTTATAAAATGTTTTCTTGATATTTACAGGATAATCTTATATTCTGACCTTTTACATGATATTTATTTCATGACCTTTACCTTTATCATTTGATCTTTATGTTAGGTTTAGTTATAATCCAGTGATCTTTATGTATACATTGATTAACTGATATTGATTTTTATTTACTGTGATAATATTTACTTTTAGTCTTTGTTAGGTTTGGGAATGAGAGTGATATAAGCATGATTCATATTGTCACAGATTCAGGGTGTGACACTGGCTCTTCCTGTTGTTTGTCCTGTCCTGTCATTTTTTCTTTGTTGGAGTTTATTATCACGAGCTGATTTACCTGTTCTTGTTTATTATATACCCAGCTGTCAGCATACTTCATGTCATGGATGTGTCTTTTTGCTCTGTCTTCTTGTCTTGTCTTGTCTTGTCTTGTCTTGTCTTGTCTTGATGTGTCTTAACTGTTTTTTGACTTAGTGCTCAGGAACCCTAGACGAGGAGTTGTGCTATCCTGCTGGCTCATCCTGGTCTGTTTCTCGGTGGTCTCTTCAGCCAGTGTGTCTGTGTTGTGTCAGAGAGTTTCCTCAAACTGTCACCAGTCACTTTTTGTTAAATTTTTTTGTGTCTCAGGTTAGCCCTGAATAAACTTGTTTTCTTCTTTCACTGCAACTTGAGTCCTCATTATCCCACATTATTGGTATATAGTTTTAGTTTCTTTTAAAATTACCTAAAAAGAGAGAAGACAAAATAGGCCAAAATATTATATAACATTCTGCTGTATAGCCATCTGGACCAGGATATTTATTAGTAGGCATTGAAACTTAAGAGCTTGGTAGATTTAATCTAATGTCAGATGATTTTCATCTCTGAACATTCTTTAGAAAACGTTAAATTTCTTCTTTTTGTATCCACCGGTCTGGGGTTTATAAAGATTTTAATAAAAAGATCTAAATTAGTTTTGTCTCCTGTTAATGTAGTAACTGATGACATTAGATTTTTTGTTGTTTGTTTTTTTGCTATGCACTTTGTTTTTTAATTTTTCAAATTGTCTTATTTTTAATAAGATATTAACTAAGATTTCGATTTATGTCATTTGTATCTAGATGGGTAAGGTGTAAGTTTTGAAAGTGATAAAACTAGATGACTGGGGATGGCGTGGATTTTAGTGGTTTTGTACATTATAGATTTATCAGACTATTCTCAAACTTATGAAAGGTAAGACATTGAAAATAAGTCTCTAATAATTGTCAGATTCTAGTCCATAAAGCTATAACTAATGTTAATTAATAGTATAATGATTTCACTTATCCAAAATTTTGGTTGATCAGTAAAGTTGTGAGTATTGTGAATACTGTGTTAAAATCTACCTAACAAAATAGTTGGTAGCATTTATAAATTCATTATACATTAGTTTTAAAAAACATGTTTGTCTAAAACTACTTTAGACATAAATCTAAGACATCAAGAAATAAATCAAACAAGATATCTCATAAAAGACTTCAGTAAGAGTATATATATATATATATATATATATATATATATATATATATATATATATATATATATATATATATATATATATATGAAACTTTCTTTAGCGAGTATGATTTTCCCATTAGATGAGCAAATCTCCATTGGTAGACAAAGTGGTTGGATTTACATTCATTCATTTTGATCTTTTATCACGACTGAGGAATTAGATTTGATTTGTACATTTAATTTTCTTGATTACTACCTCAGAAGTAGTTACCAGAGGCGGGTCTGGCACACTGTAGAGTCCATATGCCATGTTACTTGTTGGTAATTATGGAGCGCAAGTTCATGAACACATGTTCAGACTACCTGATAAGACTCAAAAATAAATGGCTGGCGTGGATTATAGAAAAAGGTCAATGAGCCTTTTGGCAGTGCTTCTTATTTGCTCGAGAAAGCTATACAGTTACCCAGCAGGTAAAAGTGCTTGCGCATCATGATTAGACCCGGGCATAGAGCTGCCCGTGCTTCAAACTTACCACGAATGCGGGAAAGTTGATTTACAGCTGACACGTTGTCTATACATTTCTATTGATATTTTAAAACTTTTCGACATTTTCTAAAAGATAAAAAACTAAGAAATGAAAGTTTATTAACAGATGTAATGACTAAACATTTTTTTGTCATTCAGAAAATTATATAAGTTTAGGTATATATCTAATAGCCTATTTAAAAGACATAAGTGTTATTCAAGACATAAAAAGAACAAATGTGTGAATTTGCGTAGCTCAAAGAGTTAATTTTGTTATTTATATAAAATATATATATATATATATATATATATATATATATATATATAAAATTTTATATATAAACCATCATAGACGTAAAAACTTTTTGATACATGGATTTTAAAATTCATTCATTATTAATGTTTTATTATAATTTTTATAATTTGAGTAATTATTTTTTGATGTATATAAACTTTCAGATTTGTGCATTTCACTGTGACTTGTCGCACAGTTTCACAGCCACTGGTCACCCTGTGTAGACTAGCGGAAGACAAAGGGCTAAAGCCTGTGGTTTCAAATCAACATGATAGGACACTCAACTCTATATTTCAAAAATGTTTATCTGAGAAGCTACTTAACTTAGTAAAAACTTACTGTTATGGTTGGTTACACAATAAGCATTACACTTTTCAGCTCTGCAGGTTTGATATTGGATGCATTCCATTCAGTCGCTGAGCACGTTAAGTACATACACTGCTTCAGCAGGAATCAGCTTCTGGACTGATGAAGCTGCGTCTTAATCAATTGCAGGGTGATCTTGCTGAAAGGTTTGTTTCTCAGTCCTTGTAAGCAAGATGATTTCATGTTCTTGACATCTTAGGAAAACATGAGTGTTACATACCATTCAGAAAAACAATCCAGGCAACCATGCCTCAGTGTTTCAGTAATTCCCAAATACATATTACTTTCAGAGACACACCAAAGCCATGCATAACTCTGAAGTGAGTCACAGCCAATATGGAGAACACCATCAAATACCTCTGCAGACTGATTTGTTCATCTCAAGCATATGAGGAAAATGCATTAAATTCATAATTGCAAATTGTTCCTGGAATACCTTCATAAAAACTTTTTGCGATTTACCATTACTGATTTTAAGGAAGGTGATACTTGTCATTAATTTTTAGGGCTGGACTAGAATATTTGAATATTCGTTTGATGTTATATTTGAGTTCCAATTTTTGATTCAAATATTCTTTTTTGCATCTGTCATTCTCATTCAGCCACTGGTCACCCTGTGTAGACTAGAAAGACAAAAACAATATTCTTCTTAGTGTTTTTAATCAACATGAACAGTTGAACAGAACCCAACATCGTTATACTTAATAAAATATTTTAGCGTTCCTGCACAGTATATTCTAACGACCACCTTTGCCTACAAAAGCGCTTTTGTGCATTTTGGATTCAGATATTGTTTGACATTGTAGAAACGATAGAATCAAAATGTATTAGCATTTACTTGGGATGTGTGGTGAAACATTTTCCGTCAGTACAGTGCTGCAGGTGGTGTTTACTTTGTTTTCATTTGGGATTTGCTTGGAAATGGTCCATTACATACTATTGTGAAAACACAACAACAAAACAGTACAATGACAGTTTACAACATGCGTACTTATACTTTTAGCCTGCAACCACTCGAATGGTCGTCATTCAGCCAATATGAGAATGAACAATCTGACCTGCTGCAGTGGACTGATTATGTTCATCTCGTTCAGCTTGCGCCATTTCAGTTTTTGCAAATTGGTTCCTAATCTGTTTAATAGCATACAGAGGCTTCACCATTTTGATCTTCAAAGGAAGGTGATACTTGTCATTCAGCATTGCAACTGATAGAATATTTGAATATTGCTTTTCAGATTGTATGAGTTCAATGTTCAAATATTTTTTTTTTGCGCTGGCATGATTGTCTGCAGTTTTACATCAGCCTTTCACATTCATGAATTTATTTCATAAAATCTGTATACAATATTCTTCTTAGCTGTTTTAATGAAAACTTGAATAGGTCAGATTTTACTAGGTTCAAAGATATGTTTTAGGTTTGCAATTGTTTTACTTTGACTGCCAAATCGAGGCCAAAATAACGCAGTAGGAACCTGCCTTAAGGTATCAAATTATTTTTATTGATTCTTTTTCGTTCTATGCATTTTGATTATTTCTTTCTGTCATGCTATTCTGGTTTGTTCTCTTTTGAATCTCTCGGCAGGTTCTGACGTTTGAACCTTCCGATCAAGCTGAGAGCAGGAGTCATGCCCAATGGTTTAGAATCCTCCTAACTGCAGATGCAAAGAACTGCGGTTCTCCAACTCGTCTATGGATAGGACATTCTTTTGGATTGGTGCTGCTATGTGAAGCTGAATGTGGGTCACCCTCAATCAAGATGCTGTCTTCAGCATTTCTAATCCTATATAAGATGCTATGCCTGTCGGTGTTCATATGGGAACCCCCAGCAGGGTGTTAAAGTAACACTGAAGCAGTGTTAGAGTTAATTAGATACTTAAGTGATTAATTGATTGATGGTTATTTGATTATTGAAGACATCTGAAGATAATAAGCAGAATCACTGAAGGAAAGAGAAACACAAGTACTACAACTGACTTCAGCGTCAGCTTTAGATGAAATCAACTGAGAAGACATTAAACCTCTTATTACAAACCAGACTGACATTGTCATATATCTACAGTTCTTTTTTCGCTTTAAACAAGCAAAATGATCTGATAATGGGGTGAGAAAAATAATCTTGTTTCTGTTTGAAATCTTGTTTCTATCCCATGGCCATGCCCCCTCTCCACAACTATAGTCTGCTCAGTGCACCCCTCACCTCGCTCCTCAAAGGCCGGCCCAAGTCTCTGTCCTGGATTCCATCTGCCTGAAAAGTTTTCCATCAGCTCCAGGAAGCCTTAATCCTTGTCCGATCCTCTTTCATCCAAACCCGGACCTCCCTTTCAGTGTCGAAGTCGATGCCTCTTCTATAGGGATCTATGGGGTGGGGCTGTCCCAGAGCCAGGGTGATCCATCACGACTCCATCCATGAGCCTTCTTCTCCAAGAAGCTGTCCCCGGCGGAGCATAACTATGACATTGGAAACAGGGAACTGCTGGCCATTAAGCTAACCTTGGAGAAGTGGAGACACTGGCTGGAGGGAGCTAACCACCAATTTTAAGTAATCATCGTAATCTAGAATACCTTCATGATGCAAAGAGACTGAACCCTCGCCAAGCCTGCTGGGCTCTTTTCTTCACTCGATTCTACATCACGGTTTCCTACCGGCCCAGAACCAAGAACTGCAAGGCAGACGCCTTTTACCGTTTACATTAACCCAATCCTGAGAACTCCGATCCAGAACCTGTCCTCCCTTCAGCTATGATTGTAAACCCTATCCAATGGTCCATCAACCAACACATCGCCCAGGACAACAATGCCTTGCAGGGAGGTCCTGAGGGGATTCTTTATGTTCCACCAACCCACGGTCAGCCCCTCATGGACTTACCTCACCGGTCTCCGGGCTCTGGACAATGATGCAAGTCTTACCTCACCGGTCTCCGGGCTCTGGACAATGACGCGAGTCAGAGACAACAAGCATCTGAATCAACCACACATTTAGCACAGCTAATGGTAAATGACGGCTTCATTAGGTTACATTGCTAAATATGGTAAACGCTGATTAAATGCAGTAAACTGCTGCTAATATGCTTCAGTGATCCACTCGTGCAACTGTTGACATGATGCTAGATTAAAAGATTTCTAACATAAAGCTAGTTTAAAACTTGTACAAATTTGTGTCTGGGATTTAATACCCGCACAACAAAATATGCACATAGATGTAGAATAAAATATCATCACTTATCATAGATGTTTATTCCATGTGCTTTCTGAAAAGGTTGCAGACTGCTACCAGCATTTGTTTGAATGTTGAGCCACATCTCATTGGCCACTGACAAAACAGCAACCAATCAGCTGTGCTATGTAGATAATGATATAATCACTACCATTTGAGTTAAAGACCTATTACCCTGCGCCATCTAGAGTCAGAATTAGGTCAAAAGATGTATATTATTGCATCACCATTGCAACCTTTTGGTGCATTCACATCAGGCGCGAATGAAGCGTTAAGTGCGAGTGATGTACAAGTCAATGCAAAGACGCGAATATACATACTGTGGCACAAATGGCGCGAATTGAGTGTTCGACAAAATCTGAATCTCAGCGGGTTGAAAAATCTAAACTTTGCCGGATATTCGCGCCACGTCAACCAGTCAGGAGTTTGCTCTAATAGTGACAACAATGAGGACAAAATCATATGTTGATACCCAAAGCTGTAAGATACACCTTCGTAATTTTTAGAAACAGGGGGGAAAAAAGATCTTGTGTGAGTAAGGAGGTGGGACAGTCTGGTAAGTTGTAAAAAAAAAAGAAAAGCTTTTTACTCAATTTGAGCTATACATAGGGTGATTGGGACACATTTAGCCATTGAGATGACTTGGAAAAAGTGTCCCAATCACCCTGAATTCACCCCATTGAGACTACAAGCTAGTTCAAGCCATGTCAGCCATTTTGCAACAAGATGAGCCGCCTGGCAGAAGCCCCTCCCATGACGCGAATTTGCATCTATTGTGTAGTGATGCAGCATGTAAACTCAATGTTCAAGCGTCCAACTATGTGCGAATAGCGCCATATGTGCAAGTCGCGTCTGGTGTGAATGCAGCATTAAACTCCTAATATGTGTAAGCCCGTCCAATCGTCCCAATGGAAGCTTTCGATTGGTGGGTGAAGGTTTCTTGCGGGTTTGGTCTTTTCAGCTGGGCAAATGGATTTAATTCCAATTTATTTTTATCTGACTCCATTTTATCCTAACCTCTAATTTAGGTTTTATTCATTACAGTAGGTGGTCTGTCTGCTGGGCCTTAGGCCTTTCTCACCTCTAACAGTGCCTGTGTTGGACTGTGCATGGCAGGGGTGTCCTCTTCCCTGAAGCAGGCCTGGACCTGACCGCATAACATGTGATTTTACTGCAGGGTCTTCAGCTGGGGACCACCGTTCATTAATGTTTTGCCCCTACCCAGAACATCTCCTGGTGGCGGGGCTGTGAACAGGGATGTCTCCCTGACACCCCCTGCAGCAAAACCTACTTAGTTGTTACTCCCCAAGCCTTGTCTCGTCATTTCAGCCAGAGCCAGTGGCTTGCATTCTCAGCTTCCTCAGAGAGCTCTTTGGTGGATCTCCTCAGTGTGGCTCCTCGTAGTCCCAGGTCCTTGAGCAGGCGTGATGTTGATCTGCCCACAAGGCCTCTGGCTCCCACCTCCACCGGGTACATCCTCACACTCCATCCATTTTCTCTGCACTCCGCAACCAGGTCTGCATACTTCCCCTTCTTCCATTCGTAGGCAGCTTCCAGTCCCTCCTACCATGGCACTGTCAGTTCGATGAGTATCACTGACTTAATAGCTGCAGACCACAGCACCATGTCTGGTCTTAAGGTGGTGCTGCAGCTTGGCGGGTGGTCTCTTGCTGATATGCGTTGCGGGTTCCTGAGTAAGTGGATCCTGCATCGTCTCTCTAATGGACTCTGGTTGTTTGCCTCCTGTCGACTTTCCTCCAGCACCTCTGCCAGCTTCCTGAGCACTTGGTCGTGCCGCCATCTGAGCTGACCCTGTGTCAGTGCTGTTTTGCAGCCCGACAGAACATGCTGGATTGAGGCATTGATGGTCCCGCAGAGATCACAGGATTGCTCTGTTCCAAGCCATTGGTCGAGATTTTGAGGGCTCTGGAGGGTGTCGTATGTTGCCCTAATGAGAAAACTGACAACAACCCTGCTAAGTTGTCCATCGCCCCTGTGCCACAGACCTCACTGTGAGCTCCTCCTGCTCAATCCTGGTGATCTCTGCAACAAAAAGATCCTTCCTCTCCTTCCTGTTTGCCTTGGATGGGTGGCTTGCTCCATCCGAGGTCTGCCCACCCTGTCTGGACCATGCCCACGACTTTTTGATGTTGCAGTCTTCCCGTTACCTTCTGCACCTCATCTTTGGCCCTCCATTTCCTTCCAGTCTCAACTCTGGCATTTGCACCAGCCACTGCCCTGTCGGAGGAGTCCCTTAATTTAATCACCAGCCTAGCCTTCTCCTGCCTATAGGCAGGACTCTTTAAGAATGGAGTATTTATCTGACTCCATTTTATCCTGACCTCGAATTTAGGTTAGAATTCCAATTGGTTATTGGGTCATTTAAATGTAATAGTTTAACTACACATTTGACTATTCTGTAGTCAGGTAAATGTATCATGCCAATTACAATCAATTCAAAGATAATCCATGCTGATATCAAATGCTCTGAAGTAAAGAATAAAATATGGATATCTGACTTCTGAAAATGACATAACGCTGAGCATCTAGTAGATACATAGCAGGCTGACCGATGTAAAGGCCCTTCTGAAAACATCTCCTTAAATACCAGACCAAGATGCAAAACTCTTTCGAATGTAAACATGTGTTAACAATGGGAATTAGCATTAATCAAGTCCTATAGACCTGTATTGAGACTGGTGTGTCTTCGGCCAATTGGTCTTTACCTCCTATCACACATTAAGCAAAATATCTCTAAACTCTTAAAACCTTTATCTTTTGCTTTACTTCATGAGGATGATACCTTTGTACCAGTCTCACTGAAACATTTCAAATAATATCAAACATGTATAATACTGTATAGTACTTGTTCACATTAAACCATATAGATTTTGGATTAATTCTGGAGGAGGGATGGGGTAAGAGGCAGTGAAAAGAAAGGCATGTAAATTAAAGTGATTCTTAGACAATTTTCTCAGTCCTCGTTCTTCAATCAGACAGTTTGACATTTGCTAGTTTTTCCAGACTTACATATGCATGACTTAAAGGAACACGCCACTATTTTTGAAAATAGGCAAATTCTCCAACTCCCTTAGAGTTAAACAGTTGAGTTTTACCGTTTTTGAATCCATTCAGCCGATCTAAAGTGGCCTGTTGCACAAAGCTGGTTTCAGTTGCTACCCAGGTAAGTTTGAGATTAGTTTGAGCAAACTCTGGTTTTTCGGGCTCAAGAAGGTGGATTGGTTTTTAGCAGTGTTAATCACCATGGTAACTTACACTACACAGCTAACCTGCTCTGGAGCAGGTTTTATTCCGGTTAGAGATCACAAACTCAAACTGGACCAATCAGCTGCAAGTAAAACTCACACCACCTGTATCTCTCAAATTAAAGCAGTTTATAGTGAAAAACTTTAGAGACAAAATTGCTCATCTTTTGGTGCAAATAATTTATTATATTTATAATATATGAATTATAATTATATTATATTGACAAGTAGCCAAATATTAATATAAATATAAAACATGCATTCATATATCTTTCAAACAACGTGTATTTATTTGAGCTCTTTGTGAACCTATAATTATTAGGCATATTTCTTTGATTAACATCATGCATTGATATAGTCAGATATTCTTCAGCTGCCTTCTTAAATTGACGCTGCAGCATAAGTGTTTATTCCTGCTTTAAACACATTTAATTTCATGATAATTTTCAGAACGATCTCTCAATCTTCAGAAGAGAAGTGAATCGAACAGACACTGTGATTGGCTGTTTGCATGTGTCACGCTTTCAGGTGCACGCGCTTCAGTGTTAATTGCAAACTCTGGATTAAACCTGAGTTGACAGAGAAAGTTTATACCAAGCTTTGAGAAACAATTGAACTTGATCTAAACCAGGTTGGATTTATCTGGATTTGTCAACTCTAAACCTACTCTGAAACTCAGAGTTTGTTCAGCTAGCTTTGTGCAACAGGCCTCAGATCTGGCGGTAGCACTTTTAGCATAGCTTAGCAAATATTATTGAATCTGATTAGACTGTTAGCATCTCGCTCAAAAAAAAGACCAAAGAGTTTCAACATTTTCCTATTTACAACTTGACTCTTCTGTAGTTACATCATGCACTTAGCCTGGATGCCAGCCGAATTTAGCCCGCCCACAAATTTTTTGCTCGGGCAATTCGTCAGGGTGGGCTTTAGACGATGATGGACAGATGATCAACAGTAAAGTAATCATCCACGTCATCAAAGGCGCTTTGGGTTGAATTTTTTTTCTTTGGGTTGCTCTTATCCTAAATGGAGAACTTGTTTGTATATGCATTCACCTTCACTATTTCTCTCAGAAACGATGATCGTGTTGGTAAGTACTCTGTGTATCCTTAAATTATTTTATTACAATACTGGCAAAGATCGTTTACACTCATCTTTTTCTTCTAACATTACTTAATCCAGCGTGTGTGCAGACAGGGTTGCCACGTTTATTTGCAATGTCGCGCACAATTGCTACTCAAAACTATAGCCCAAAACAATAACTTTCCGGGGGGGTTCGCCGGAAAAAAATGGCGTTTGGTTGGCAAAATATGTTATTTTGGCAAGGTTGCCTGCTAAAATTCGCATTCCTGGGTTTATATAATCACATAATTGGGGTCGCTTCAACCCGCGGACATGGAGAAAAACACAGACTTGACAACACAGTGCAGTTGAGTTCTGTTGACATTTGACAACTAAAGTTACGCGGCGCTCCTTTGCTCTGATTGGTTGTGGGTCTATCCAATTGAGGTCTTTCCTGGCTCGGTTGAAACACGCCCCATAATCAAAGCTCAATGGAGCGGTACCTAGTGAAGGTGAATGCATATACGAACAAGTTCTCCGTTTAGGATAAGAGCAAATTCAACCCAAAGCGCCTTTGATGACGTGGATGATTACGTTACTGTTGATCATCTGTCCATCATCGTCTAAAGCCCACCCTGACGAATTGCCCGAGCAAAAAAATTTGTGGGCGGGGCTACATTTGTCTGGCATCCAGGCTAGAATCCCGGTATCCAGTCATGAACATTACCTTTACATTATAACGTAGGATTCACGTCATATACACAAACTGATGGGTGATCAAATAACTCGAAAGAATAAATCAAATCGCGACATGGTCTGTAAATTTTAAAGCACAAAACATTGCTATATGAATATATGATCTGCCTGTTCTGTCTCTGTGAATGAGCTGCTCCGTCTACAACATACAGAACTCATTTTACATTTTAATGAATTAATGATAAAATTAAGTTGTTAATCTAATTCATAATCATTTATTGAATTTAGTTTATTAGATATGTTTTATTGAATTTTTAATAAACAAAACAAACAAATGGTTTTAAGTTTGTTATGATAAAGCATTTGTTCAACCAAAAAAAAAAAAGACCAATCATCTTCATTCATTTAACATCATTTTAACTAACCATAATTTAATAATAGGTACAGTTTATTTATTAAATAATTGTTTAATACAGTGATGTTTTCTAAGATAGTTGTCATATCGTGAAAATCTCATTCTATCACAACCCTACAGGGGAGAGTCCCCCACTGTTAAAAGAAAGTAACTAAGTAACTTTTACTCTGAGTGCATTTTAAATGAGCTACTTTTTACTTTTACTTGAGTAAATTTTTAGACCAGTAATTTTACTTGTACTTAAATAAAATTTCATTGAAGTAACAGTACTTTTACTTGAGTAGAATATTTTGTTACTCTTTCCACCTCTGGAATTGAGTATGGCCACGCCAGGCTATCATGCACTAAGACGGGTGGAAAATTAAAAGTTGCGATTTTCTAGACCGATATGGCTAGGAACTATTCTATCATTCCTGCGTAATAATCAAGGAACTTTGCTGGCGTACGATGGGTGCAGCAGGCGCAATGATATTATGCAGTGAATACAGAAACACATGAACAGAGAAACCAAGAAAATCCTACCAGATGTAAGATTTTCAGATATTTTGATTTAATCCACCATCCGTATAGAGATGGAGTGTGAATTAAATGTACATCTATGAATATTAGATTTGGTAAGGTCTTCTATCACACCAGTAAATGAGTGCATGTGTGTATTTCATTATACAAATTATGAAGAATAACAGATTGGAGATAAAGTTTGTTTTATGTGTTGTACATGCTTTATGCAAGCTATGTTTAAAAGGTTTTCAGAAACTGGGGGGGACAAAATCGACTTTAGTATAAAATGGTGGGGACCCACCAACATTCAAAACATCACAATAAGCTTTTTGAAAAGAAGAGATAGACGTAATGGGGCTGTGCCAGAGAACTATTGATAAATGTGGCAGTACTTGCTTTACATCTTATTCGAAACCTGACAGTTGAGGAAACAGCAGTTAAATCACAGACCAGTAGATAAGGATGAAGATTAACACAGTGTTGTGTATTGCTGGAACCATACTTTTCAATATAAAAGGTAAGATCTATAACATGCCAAACAATGTATATAAGTTTAATAGCATTCGTTTCAATAGTTTAAGAACTGACAAGCGATTGAATTACTAATAACATTTCTAAACACATACATAACACTCTTGACTGAATTTATGACAATAGTGTAAACTATTATTAAATAGTGACAATATTTAAAATGATAAAATCTATGAAATTGATCGTAATAATTATTTTTAATTTAAATAATATAGAGTCTATGGTATGAAATAATGCCATGATACACAAAAAAATGATTTATTTATTATAATTTAGTATCTGTCAAAACTGTCAACTAAATATGTACAAGTATGTTTCCATACATGACAGGACCTTAATTATAACCACAGTAACCAAGAAGTATTTTCTGTATATGAGATGCAGTTCTATTACGTGGCAGAAACACTTGTCCCTTTCACACACACAGTCTTTACTGGTAAATTACCGGTAACTGATCATGTGTGAACAGGTCCTTTTCAGAAATACCGGTAAATTAGTTCTGGCAATTTACCAGTAAGGGAAGTTGTAACATTTCCAGTAAATTATCGGTAATGTGCTCTGTGTGGATGCAGAATGAAGATTATGAAGTCAGAACGCGCTGATGTAAGAAGTCTGCTTTGGGCCAATCGCCAGTTCTTATGGAGATGACGTGTTTACTCTGTATATTTCTGTTTACAGAAAGCTTTTTAATAGTTTTTCTATTTAAAAATGAGGTAAATGGTCAACTTTGACCGTTGCTACACGTCTCGCAGCTTTTTCATCGCGTCACGCTCGAGACCCTACCTTCTTTTCCATTCATCAGAGCTTCTGCAGTTGGACAGTATTACACGCCTCGTGTTTTTATGAGCAAACGTGTGTTCTGTTTGATCATCCGTTATTCCTTTCACTAAGACGCCAAAATATGTTGTCAAATTGCACAGATAGTGAAACTAAAGCACTTCTTTTCATGAATGAAGGCGAAAGAAGACAACAGCGCAGCGTTGAAAGAGGACTGACATTACAATATTTACCTGTTTTGCTGCTGATGTGTGAACAGTCTCTTACTGTAAAAAAGCATATTTTGAATTTACCGGTAAAGTAATTCTGCTAATTTCCTGGCAATTGCCGTGTGAAAGGGGCTACTGTAGTAATGCTGCTAATTCACATATGCACTGAATGTAAAACTGGCCCAATTTAGTTAAGGTTACTTTATTCATGTTGTTACTATGAAATCATATAATAGGGATTTGGCTAAAATCCATAAGTACCATTATTCAGGTTTTATCTTGTTTTCATGCAAATGGTACATGCCAGCACTGATGTAAGAGATTAACAGTAACGGTTTATCAGTTGTTTATCAAGTCTTGTATTTGTCTACCCACACAGGTTCCCTCTGCCAGTTAGATGGTAAGTTGTTGTAATGGACATAAAACTTTTGTTCCACACAGATTATCTGAGGCATTTTAACAAGGAATTCTCATATCATCTTTCCTCTCATTAGATTGTGGCCGAGCCCCCCTCAACACAAAGATTGTTGGAGGGAATAATGCAGCGGCAGGGGCTTGGCCATGGCAAGTCAGCATTCATTATAACGGTGCCCATTTCTGTGGCGGGAGTCTAATCAATAAAGACTGGGTTTTATCTGCTGCTCACTGCTTCTGGAAGTATGTTGAAATCTTTAATAGTCTAAAGCTTAAGATACTGTTGTAGATTGATAATAGTGGAATTAAAGTAGACTTTCTCTATTTACAGCCTCGGTACGTCTTGCATTGTGATGTACATCGGACGTCAGAGACAAAAGGGCTCAAACCCTAATGAGATGTACAGGACAGGGAAACAAATTATCAATCACCCTTATTATGACGATTCTACTGATGACAACGACCTAGCACTGGTCAGGCTCTCCTCTTCTGTGAAATTCTCTAAATACATTAAACCGGTCTGTCTGGCGGCTGCTGGTAGTGTATTCAGTGCAGGTACAGATAGCTGGGTGACTGGCTGGGGAACGCTACAAGCTGGAGGTGAGTGTTGGACTCGGCATCAATTCCTCGAGTCCGCGTGTTCGTTGAATGAGGAGAGCAGGAACAAAATATAGTTTAACTCTTTTAATGATTAAGTAAGTCAGATGAAGAAGCATTCAGAGCTCTGGGTCACAACTGTCTCTGATTTACACAATGCTTATGCAAGGTTTGTCCAGGCAGTCTGCGACAAACTTGCCTTTCCCTGATCCAATATTTATACACAAAAAATACATAAGTTGTCTTTCTTTGGGAGTCAGATGATTTTCTGGTCAGCTGTGCTTCGTTCGCAACATCACCCCTCCAATTCCTGGACACAAGACTGCTTCTTTGTTAACAGACACAAAGGCACTCTGAAAGCATAGCAAAATGCATAGCAAAACACTTTCTCATATGGATCTGTTATACCTACCACAATCTCTGGCTGTTGCTCTGGTGACCCTTATGTCCAACAGAAAGTACATACAGTCTTAAAGCAAAATCATTTCATAAGCTAACATTATCTTAAATTTACTTTTGTTAATGATTAATTTCTACAAGCGTTGTTAGCAATAATGCACAAATATTTTATTCTCAACATGAGTGAACATTTGCTTGCCAATTAACTGAATAAAAACCTGCAATGCTGTAAATCTCCACAATTTTCCTCAAAATCTTTTTTTAAAAGCCATAAAATTTGTCCTCTGATCTGTCACAGGCCAGCCTGCTGACGTACTGCAGGAGGTGAAGTTACCAATTGTGAGCAACAGTAAATGTTCCAAGGCTTATGTATGGAGGAGCATCACAAGCAATATGATCTGTGCTGGATTTTTAAATGTGGGAGGAAAGGATGCATGTCAGGTAAGAAATCAGTCATTAATTTTAACTCGTTTCCATCCAAAGCAATTTACAAAACACTGCTCTCAAGTTTTCCACTGCCTGCACACTTTACACTGCCAACCTAGTTGCCCAGTTAAACAGTCTTTACTCATAAACTTATACACTACAACTGCTTTTTACTACATCTGATCTGCAAAGGAAAGCAAGGAGTTGCAGTGCCAGACTATTATAAGGGATAGTTCACCCATAAATTAACATCAATGGGTACCTTCTCTTTGAGAGTCAAAGAACAAATACAGGTGCAGCAGGAGCCAAATGTACAGTGGGTGCTAACCCACTAACCAAAGTTATGTCCAAAAGATGTCTTTTCAACGTCTTTGTCCCTAGAGGCGAACGTTGAAAAGACGTCCACTGAGGAGCCAGAATGAAAGGAAACCTGAAGGAAAGACTCTCTGGTTCAGGACTCAATCCAGGATCTTCTTGCTGTGAGGAGCCAGTGTTTCCCACTCATACACTGGTGCTGCCCTTAATGTGACCTCAGGTGTTGTCAGCTCCTCGTTGACGATCTAAATCATCACAAAGTGAGCATGTGATGTTGTGTACTTGTTTGGTACAATAGTCATTTGTTTATATCCACAATAACCTTGTGGTATTGGCACCAATAGTAAAAGGATCAATTATCTGGAAGGATGGAAAAAAAAAAAGTATGTGCACCCAACATTTTGAGCAAATATTTCACAAAGTCACACACCGACATCAAGATTAGACCTTTGATTCACAACAACGGTGACAATCAAATCAAAAAAGCTTGGGAATCAAGCATGAGTTTTGCACTATGAAGCCACCCATCATGCATTGCAGCATGAAACTTTTCACCGTTGTTGTGAATCATTGGCCAAATGTTGATGTGTGTGTGTGACTTTCTGAAATATTTGTTCAAAACAATGGGTGCACATATTTTTTGTCATTCTTCAGGATAATTGATCTATTGGTGCCATTTTTGCAGTTTCACAAAGGTATAATAGCTATTGCAAAAAAAAAAAATCAGAAGCTCACTTTGTGATGATTTAGTTATCATCAAAAAGGTGCTGACAACACCTGATGTCATTTTATTTTTGCTTGCTCAGCAACAACTATTGTGTTACACAGTTACAGCAGCCAAATAAAAGCTAACACAACTACAGGGACCAAGAGCCCAACTAAAGCAAACACTTCCCACCACAATAGTGACTTGAACCATAAATCATCAACATCTAAAACTCTGTTAATTTTCTGTAGACGTCTGACAGAAATAGTCAAAGTGTCTCTTATATCTGTGATTAAGGGCAGCACCAGTGTATGAGTGGGAACCACTGGCTCCTCACAGCAAGAAGATCCTGGATTGAGTCCTTAGCCAGAGAGTCTTTCCTTCAGGTCTGGTATCTTTCACGATCCAAAGATGTTTGAATTACAGATGCTAAGTTGCCTAAAGTGTCTGAAGGTGTGAACTAAGCTTCTTTTATTATCAAGATTTTGGACAAACACTCACTGTCTGTGAGTTGATTTGCAATTACAAAAGGATTGCAAAGTCAGTCTGGTCAGTAACGTGTGAAGCTGGTAATGCTGTTTGTGGAGTTGTTTAATCCTCCTCTGCTGAGATCTTCATAGATGTGATGCCTTCTTTTATCTTCAGTTGATTTCATCTAAGGCTGTGGCTGAAGTCAGTTGTAGTTCTTGTGTTTCTCTTTCCTTTAGTGATTCTGCTTGTTATCATTAGGTAACAGCTTATTAACAGCAGGTGTTCATCATTAATGCTCAATCATCACTTAATTATCTCATTAACTTCAACACTGATTCGGCGTTACCTTTTAACACTCTGAGTGTGGACTCATATATACACTCGCAGTGTACATTTAAGGATTTTGCTGTGTGGGTAGGCCTAAGATTTGTGTGATCAGAAATTATTTTCTGCCCTTGAACAGCATCAGCAACCTGGGAAATAGAGTCACTGTGAAGTATTTTTGCAGAGAAGTGGTTAATGCTGAGATAGTTAATTCACAAAACTACTCGCATACTTTTCAGAGAACTTCGTACGCTGTCATTCTTTCTGATCGAGAGGGAAGTATTTTCTCTGTGAAGACATTCATTGTCTGTGATCTGGGGCAGGGAGAGACTACCAAAAAGTGAAACAGGACATCTGCGGTCAATTTAAGAATCCTTGTCATTTCATCCCTGTAGGGAAAAGTCTGGGGCCTTTAGTTGCTATACAAGCATCTCAGATAAAATAAAAGTGTCTTTTTATTACAACTGTGAACAGAAATGTTGACATTGTCTTCAAATTCATTAACCACAGTGAAATGCTCAGATAGATGTGGGATGATGATGATGATTACTTGAATGTACACAGTAAATTCCCCGGTGTTGAGTTAACACTGGTCGGTGTTCATATGGGAACCAACAGCAGGGTGTTAAAGTAACACTGAAGCAGTGTTAAGAGTTAATTAGATACTAAGTGATTAATTGAGTAATTATTATTTGATTATGGGCAGCCCCTCGTTTTTTTTTTTTTTTTTTTTATGTATTGACACACTTGCCTGTCAATTTCTTTGAAGCGGACGCTTTTAGGAAGCTTTTCTTTAACATTTTTAAGACTGTCTATTTGGGCTCGCCGTCTGCTAACATTACTCTCTGACACACCGTATTTCTTGGCTATTTAATGAGAGTTTTTTGATGATTCTGCTGCGTTTCTCAGTCTGGGGGGGAAACACTTGTTTTACACGTATGTGGCGCTCCCTATTGTTGGGGGTGTATTATTGACATGTAAAAGTTTAGACTCTGAATAGAAGACAATCCCATTTTTTCCCAGATTTATTTCTAAGAAAAAATAACACTGCTTTATACCATACAGTATGGTAATATTTTGAATCGGACGAACCAGAAAAAGAATGAAATGATGCCTCTATATAATCTAAATTATAGGGAGTCAGTAGTGTTATGTGTACATGAAGAAAATATCAACTTTTAATGCCTTATCACATTCAGAATTTCACAATTTCATGAGTTTGCAAATGACTTTTTAGGTCTCTTTGATAAGTGAAACTCTTGTCGCACTGAAGACATTTAAAAGGCTTCTCTCCAGTGTGAAGTCTCATGTGAGTCTGAAGATTTCCTTTAAGTGTGAAACTCTTTCCACAATGAGGGCAGATGAAAGGCTTCTCTCCATTGTGAAGTTTAATGTGAGTGTTTAGGCTTCTTTTATGACTGAAACTCTTTCCACATTGAGGACATACAAAACAATACTCCCCTGAGTGAATCCTCATGTGGCAATGAAGGGTTTCTTTACAACTGAATCTCTTTCCACACTGACTACATATGCAAGGCTTCTCTCCAGTATGAATGTTCATGTGAGTATTAAGACTTTCTTTTCGTGAAAAGCTCTTCCGACACACATTGCAGGTGAAAGGGTTTTCTCCGGTGTGAATTCTTGTGTGGGCATTTAGGTTTCCTTTATGTGTGAAACTCTGTCCACATTGAGAGCAAGTGTAAGGCTTCTCTCCAGTGTGAACTCTCATGTGGGCTTTAAGGTTTTGGTTTTGAGTGAAACTCTTTCCACACTGCTGGCAGGTGAAAGGCTTCTCTCCCGTGTGAATTCTCATGTGGACTTCAAGGTTTTGCTTCGAATTTAAACTCCTTCCACACTGGAAGCAGATAAAGTAACCACTAGATTCTGTCTTCTGAACGCTTTTTTGTAAGGAAGTATTTTCAGTCTTTGTGGATTTTTCTCCAGTCATGAAATCAACATGTTTCTCTTCCATTTCTTTCAGTACTTCACTCTCGTCTTTCAGTGCCATCAGGTCTAGAGCGGGGGAAAAATAAAAATACAAGTTAACCTCAGCATCAGAGGTGGGTAGAGTAGCCAAAAACTGTACTAAAGTAAAAGTACAAGTACTTACGGAAATATTTACTCAAGTAAAAGTAACAATCATAATAGTTACTTGAGTAAGAGTAAAAAAGTATTGGATGAAAAATACTAGTTACTTTCAATCTGATTGATTAGAAGCAACCTCTCCATATAATATATATATATATATATATATATATATATATATATATATATATATATATATATATATACACACACACACACACACACACACACATATATATATATATATATATATATATATATATATATATATATATATATATATATATATATATATATACACACACATATATATATATATACACACATATATATATATATATACACACACATATATATATATATACACACACACACACACACACATATATGTTACATATATACATATATATATACATATATGTTTAGTTATTAATCACACACACACACACACCATATATATATATATATATGTATATGTGTGTGTGTGTGTGCCCACATGAAAAAATACTATTGTATATTATAGTATATTATAATAAAATTACAGTAAAATTACTCTAGTAAATACTAGTATTTTTGAACCATACTATAGTAAAGATACTATGGTAAATTGTAGTATAAAACACTATAGTATTTACTAGAGTAATTTTACTATAATATACTATAGTATTTTTTCATGTGTGTGTGTGTGAGATTAATGGTTAAATAGTGTAAATAAATGGTGTGCTGGGCTAACCAGAGCTCTTTTTAAATAATACTTTGTTCTTATATCTTTATAAGTATATATGCATTCTTTAGGTAGGAATAAAATACAATCCCCTTTTTAATTGTATGCATTTTCTACACTTCAGACAGGTGTCTGTCCGGATTTGTGTATAAATGCAAGACGTCACATTAGGCTATTCAATTTGCTTGGTTTTGTGAAAAAAAAGGATATGTAAATGTGCAGATGTGAACGTTTGTTCGTGGACGTGTGTCGTTTGGAGGAAACGATCTGTCATCGCTTGCACAGAGCTTATATGAGGAAAACACTCGGACGGTGTGTGAAATAGTATTACAATAAGAGAAAAGCGCCCATAGTTACCAAATTACCACTAATAGTGTTCAAATAAAGGCATCATTGTGACACTTACCGCTACATGTTTTTTCAGGTTAGAGCTGGAATTCTTTTATGCTGACTTGCTGAGATGTAAGTTTGTTTCAGTGCACACAGCATGCATCGTATTATGAAAAAACTATTCTGTGAAGACTGAACTTGAGGCCACGGGTGATCTGCCTCCCATAGCTCACACACATCTTCCTCTGCTTCGGCTATCATCTTCTGAGTAAATGTACTAGAGTAAGAGTAAAAGTACCCAACTTTAAATATACTCTAAAAGTACTAGTTACACAAAAAAATTACTCGTTACTATGTAATCCGTTACTACCCACCTCTGCTCAGCATAAAGCAATAGGATTATAGAAACTAAAAGTAGCTCCTAACTTGCCGATTTAGGACAAACTCGTGGGCGTGTCAGTCCTAATTTTTGGACTCCTCAATTTACTCCTAAAAAGAGTATTTTACCAAGCATTTTATCGTTAAAACCAGCTCCTAAATCTGTGAAGTTTTGTGTAGTTAAGAGGACCACTATGTCACTAAGATCAAACCACAAACAATGCTAAAAAAAATTGCCAGCAATCCGCCCGATGACACTGTACACCATTAAGGCAATAGGCAATACTGCAATGCAATGGCAAAAGGGCGTAACTTTGTTTTTTAGTCGAAAATGAAAATATTTTAGGGACATGCAAGAACTTCTTCATCATGAGGATAAATATCTTTAGTCAATTCCGTTGTTTTTTTGAGAAAATAATTGGTTGTCTTAACAGTAACTTCCAAAAGCCCAGGAGAAACCCAGACAGAACACTTTGCCTTTGTTTTGGGACACTCAAATTGAGTTACGGTACTCAGCCTTTGTTGTGCCGGCATGCAGTTACTGTATTCTGCCTTAGTTTTACTGTCCATTTAAAGGGGTGGTTCCGTGTTTTTTTCCTAGGCATGGTTGTGTTTATCGGGCGCAGTATAATGTGTCTTAAACTTCTTCTTTTTTAATGCCTTATTTTTCTTATATTTTACTATTATTTCACACCACTGTCTCCACTGTCCTTTGAATGGCTTGTTTGCTTCCTGCTTCTATGAAGCCCATCCCTCCGAAAAACGCAATGGTCTTAGATTGGTTAGATGGCCAAACGTAGTTTCATGTATTTTAATTGGCTGAAGTGCCAAGTACAGGTTGTCCGGAAACGCCACGCCCCTTACCATTACGGGAAGAAGTGACATCTGCGGTGTAAATAATGTCGTCAATATTGCCATACCAATTTGAGCCCGAATTAGACCCAAATAGCGGGATGAAGGTCAAACAGAACCTCTGCATGCAAGGCTTTTAATGGGTGATAGTGAATGGTAAGTATTTTTGTATTTCAAGTATGTTTAAAGTGTCACTGTCACTGCTGTTAGTTATCTTTTCATATTCTGGTTAAAGTTTTACTGTATCCGAATACACGACTGAGTAGTAGCTTGTTTGTAAAGGTACTGTTTTATTTGTAGCATGAACAACTTGTTTATGAACTTTGTTGCGTGTTCGCGGGGGCAGTGTTTATGTTAATAGCAAGGGTTTATGAGGTCACCTACCCGGAAAGAAGCTCCTTGTAGTCCAAACCGGTTGTTTTTGTAGGCAATAAACTGCCATAACTTTAAAAGACTATCTCCGTTTGCATTGAACTTTCTGCGCTGTAACTTTGCAGATACTGTTTATGCTCAAGCAGCAACATTACACACTAACTGAAGTTGAAAACGTGAAATTGCATGCAACCACCCCTTCAAATTAGCCGCGTTTAAGTTATGTTGCCTTTGTACTGTCTTACATCTGTCACTGAAGCACTATACCTGCACAATACCTGAATAAAACTCTAGGTAAATAAATATTCAGTAGTTGTTTTTAATATAGCGTCTAAGGGTGACATATTGCTCTCGAGGGAAAATGATGTTTGAGATGGCTTTGAAACACGTCAAGGTGAAGGTAAGGAATTGTGAAACACAAAAGATGCATTAGAAAAAATTAATTTGATAGATCACAATCTACTTCATTTAGCTAGCTAGCAGCCTATAGCATAAAGGCTAGTCAAGAAGTAAAACTTTCTTCTTGGTCACTTTGGGGTACCTCCTGACAAATGAAATCCTGGTCCTCTCGGTGATCACAAGAGACCAAAGAGGAAGTAATACACCTGCCGACAAGCTGTACATGCAGCCTGTATATGATCATATTGAAACCTTCCACCCACCAGTGAGCCACTATCGAAGGGAGCATGTCCCACATCGTCGCTACCTCCCCAGCAGCATTAACATCAACCTCATGTATGCAGATTATTTGGAAAAAGGCAACAGCTGCTCCTATGAAAGCTACCGCAAAGCTATAAAGCATAAGAACATCAGCTTTGCAAAAATTGGAGAGAAGGAATGTTAGGAGTGCTTACTGTACGATCAACACATAAAAATTGACCATGATGGGGATGGGATGGTCATGCCATGGACTGCTTGCAGTGCCAGAGGTGGCGTAGGCATAAAGAGTCTGCTGTGCAGAGCAGGATGACACGTACCAGGCTGAAGCGGAGAAGGACTGGCCAGAGGACACGTTAATGAAGAGTGTGGACCTTGAAAAAGTGATCATGTTGCCTTGTAAGCCTGGTCTGAAAAAATTGATCTTGACAAAGCGTTTCGTGGCATTACATGAGACCTTTGCCTCTGTAGACAAGAAAAAAGATCTGGCATGAGGGCATGGCAGGGCAAAGTGCAGCAGAGATCACCTCTGCTTATGTGACTGCATTAGAGAAAGAAAGGGACATAAGCCACAGCATCTTCTGGGTGGACAACTGTTCTGCTCAAAACAATAATTGGTGCCTGCTATCCTCCCTGGTCAGCCTTGATAATGGTGATGCCACCTCCATGGAGGATATCACTCTAAAATACTTTGAGAAGGGACACACTTTCATGAGTGCTAACAGTTTTCACCATGGTGACGAGCAGGAGATGTGAAATTGTCCTGGAGGAGTGGTGGATGACTTTGAGGAATTTGTGAGTGTTGTGTCAAGCTCAAACTCCAAGAAGGTGGAAGTGGTCGAAATTAAGAATGCGGATGTGCTGAATTAGAACGATGGCCACTCCGCTGTTAAGATCAAGAAAGCACCAAAGTTGGGCAAGATGTCAGTGATTCAGCTACAACATGGACTGTCCTTCAAACAAACCCACTTTACCGAGTTGGACTTCCTCCAGGCTAAGCTCAATCTGAAGGTGCCCTCTCTTCTGAGACCACATGACCGAGGGATTGAAGAGAAAAAGAAGAAAAAACTGTCCTTTTATGCCCCCAAACAGGAGAGTCAAGTTGAACAGGATTCCAAGGTTACTAATGCATTTTAGGTTTGTACACGATTACTTATCTTGTTTTTATTCATATAATTCAGTGTCACCTAGCAGTCAACCTGTAAGTTTTGCAGTACACCAATTGAAGATACTCTTAACTGGAGGTATTGCGTCATGTCTAATGTATTAATAATGCCATCAGAATGCAACCAGAGCACATGATAGTAGTAAGTAGATGGCTATAAGTAATTGTAAATCATCCAAAATAAATGCCATTGCTAGATTTTATACAGATGTTACTTTAAGGATTTTGTAAATGGTGGTCAGCAACCAAATATTGATAATTTGGAAGTTACTGCCTTTTGCCTTGGCATGACTTCTCATTTTTAAAAGGCAGAGTACAGTAACTTCAAAATAGGGGTCAAAAGTCAAGATTGAGCTCAATTTTCCAGTGCCCTGCATAAATAATTAGTCTTGAATAAAAAATCTTTGAAGCCATTTTTCTCAGTTCCACACTCCTTTGTCGGACAGAATAGAGCCTTGAGGGCAGAGCCTTTTCTTCATAAATGCAATAAATATTTTGATTTATAGATTTTCATCTGCAATGACAAATAAAGGTTCATTTATGTACAGGCAATATGCATTGAATGATGGAGAATAAAAAATTGCGGCCAAGATGAAAATGTTCTTTTGTCGGCGCCAATAGCCTTGTTGGCAGCTCTGGTGGCCTGGGTTTGTAGACCTTTTCTGATCCTGTCCCTCCCTTTCTTTCTTCCTGTCAACTCAGTCCTATCATAATAAAAAAGCAAAATGGCAAAAATAAATCTATAATAAATAAGAAAATAATGCCATATTACCTGTGGCAGTTGTTTCACGGTGTTCACACCGTGTAGAGTAAACGAGTAAAGTAACCCTATTGGCGTGCTGTCCGAGGGGAGGGCCGATCTTGGAATATAGCCCAAACCCAGAGGACTTTACTGTATCCCCGACTGGGAATACAAACCAGCCAAGAGTGAGAAGTTGGAATGGCACCTGTTTACACTATCGAAGAGAGCATTGACCCACATCGTTGCTAACTCCATTGACAGTGTAGGGCTGTCAATAACTATTATTTTGGTTATCGAGTAATCTGACAATTATTTTGGCGATTGCTCGAGTATTTGGATATTTTTTTAGGTAATAAAAGTAGACCCAAGCAAACAATAGCCTTTTAAAAATTACTTGAAATACATATATTATAACAATGAAGAAATCATTTTTGGATAAAATAAAGTATCAAAAGCAAGTTATCATATGGTTTTATAGAGCAACACTTAAAATACATAATATAATATAAAATACATTATAATCAACTTTTGTACATTATGTATTATAACTAATGCCTGCAGAGGGCGGTGATTGTTGTTGTACCACTTTACAGCAGATCAAATCCTTCTTTAATATTGGCCATTTAATTGAAATGTCCACTTAATCTTTAATATTTGGGCACTTCTTTACAATAGAAATGCCACAGCCACTGTAATTTCTTTTCTTTTTTTTTAAAGAATACGTGGACATACGTGGACATCTTATCATGCAAACTCAGAGCAAGGGTTGCAACTTTTATTTTGAAATTACGATGGAAAGTTATGAATTTAATTGAACAGCATATTTATAATAAATATAATGATGAATTCTCCTGTGTTGGCATAGGTTTAATATTGCATTCCAGATTAACGTTATAAACAACCCAAATAGGTAGCGGCATATGCAGAGATTGAGTTTGAGATTCTCCAGGCATGTAAATGATAGCGTGTGGAGTAATGTGGAGTAGCATGTAATTAAAGTTCATATATGTATATTAAACTCGCAGGGTATGTTTATTTAATTGAATCACAGCATTTGTGAATTGACAACAGCATTGTGCTATAATATGTTTTTTTTTTTATGGATTTAATATGTATTGTGCAGCCTTAAGGCTGATTTATACTTCTGCGTCTGACCTGCGACATAGCCTCTAGAATTCGGAAAGCCGTTGAATGTACATCGGCTGCACACTTGTTATTGTGGTGCAATGTGGGATTGAATGAGTGCACTCGAACATTTCCACTATTTTAGTTTCGGACACCACTACAAATGTCTGTCCCCCCAAATAGTGCCCTATTTGAGGGTATAGGGGGCGATTTCGGATTCAGCCCATGTTTCGCACATAATCCCATAAAGTCTTCTCCGTTTTTAGTGCAACTCTGTGGTTGAATTGCAGCACCACATACTGGTCTGGCATGTATACTACATTGTTTTGACTCGGGTTTTGTGTTTTCGTGTGTACACAGATATTTTTTGAGAGAAGGGGGAAAAAAAGATTGGATAGGGAAAGCTCTGGCTTCGTGTGGATGTGGCCTTAGAAAACGGTCTAATAATGAGGTTCAAGGTTCCCGTCGGTGCGATGCACCACCTCTGGTATTTTGCTGGTTACTCGGCACGGGTAAATTGCTAGCGAGGATTTTTTTTATCAGAATTAAAAATAAAAAAAAATCTTCCTTTGTTTAAAACATGAGCAGAAATCTTACAGGTTAGGAAGAAAATGAGGGTGAGTAAATGGTGACAAATTTTTCATGTTTAGGTGAACTATCCCTTTAATGACCAACTCATAAAACTTGCTTTGTTTTGAATTAATCGGTTGAATTAATGACTCGCACATTAAGACAATGAACTGCTACTACCTACCAGTGGTAGTAGTTTCATATTTAAAAGTATAGTTTTTCAAAAGTTTACATTTACAACACAGATCTCAACATTAGTGTCTGTGGCACCAAGTATTTTATGAATGGTAATGAAGGGTTTTGCAAAGTTATTTTAATCTTCTGTACAGTGTTTTAATAATATTAAGGTGATATTTACATACAAACTTAATGTTCTAGATACCAAAAGTTAAACTCACCTCATACTGTTGCATAATTTATATAAACTTTTGTTTGTTTTCAATTCTTAGGCAGACCCCAGGGGCCTATACCATGAAGCTGGTTTAGCTGGCTAGCCAAATATGTTTAAGCTTAGTTTTTGCCAATCCTGGGTTTTAGGTACCATGTAAGTGGTTTGGCTTTAAGCAGTGTTCATCTCCATAGTAATTTACCCTCTACGACTAACCTGCTCCAGGGCAGGTTATGTTCTGAATAAGAGATCTCAAACTGAAATTGGACCAATCAGCTGTGAGCAAAGTGACATACCTCTGATGCAATGAAGTCACTCCCCCTGATTCTACTCCAAATTAAAGGTGACTAGGGATGTCAATTTCCACAAATTCCCATGATCGATCTTCGTTTAAATTAACGATCAATTAATAAATTAATTGTTAGCCTTAACACTGCAATATGCGTCTACAGCAGTGGCTTATAGCCGACAGCATGACAGGGTGTGCAAATGCTGCTCAAAACACCATGTTCCTCACCAAATTAATGAGAACATTTTTTATTCTAAATAAAATACTATAGGATTGTAAAATGAGTCGACGTGATTGATCATTTAATTAAATTACTTATTTCATAATCAAATATAACCTCTAATACAACGTCACCAACGCCGCCTCAGATCTGTTACGCAGAATGTGTGCACTCGCTCTGGAACAACGCGCTGAACACGGCACCTAAACCCAATGAATTCACAACCATTTATTAAAATTGTGTTCTCATTAATGTTAAGTAATATGACAGTCCCAATCATAGTTATTATGTATTGCTGTTAGAGCTGCGCGAGCTGAAGCGCTGAATGAAAACCAGTGCACTGAAGCCCTTTGCTAGCGCATTTTATTTAGCTAAAAGAAACGCATCCTATATGAAATTGATCACATATACAAAATAAATGTAATATTACAAATTTCATCTGCACAAACCGATGTGAATGTACAAGTAAACTTGAACTAAGTTACGTGCGAGTCAGAATGCCTGACTTGTGTTGTGCATGCGCTCTTCCTGGAGCTATGCAATGAAACACGCCAACTAAAACCAGATAATTCACAATCACAATGTTTTATTACAATAGTGTTCTCATTAATGTTATGTAGTATGACAGTCCCAATCATAGCCGTTATTAGTTGTGCATTGCTGTTGGAGTTGAAAGCTGAAGCTGATCACCTGCACGCTTTACTAACGCTCTAATTCTTAACCAAATGTATCCTATATGAGATAGATAAATCAGCTATAGATTTCCTCCTGTGTTTCAAGGTTGAGCTGCACGTACGCGCATGACCCTGCTTAATCGATGACCGATAAGTCTCATTAATTAAATGTCTTATCAACAATTTATCAATTTATCGTTGACATCCCTAGTCACTACATAGCAAATGGCTTTGAAAGACTAAAACATCTGGCTTTTAACAATGCTTATTTATAACAATAATGATTTTAAATGATTTAGATATAATTTATGTAATTATTATACCCTTAATCAATTACACATCGCGAGAAATAAATTTTAGTTTCACTGATCCACAGCGTGTGATTGGCTGTTCACTACTGAGGTCACAGCTAAACTCAGGATCAAAGCCTGAGCTGACAGAGAAAGCTGATGATCAGCATCATGGGACCAATAAAACCTGAAAAGATTGGTTTGGTTGTCAACTCGAAACTACTGTAACCCTGAGTTTGTTAAACTACCATCGTGGTACAGACCCCTGGTTTCACACACAAGGCTTAAACTAGTCCCAGACTAAAATGCATGTTGGAGCTGTTTTAACTGAAAGCAACTTGCAGACATACCTTAAAATATGTTGTTATGTCTCAATATGCACACAAGTAATGTTTTTTCTAAAGCACATTTATAAAAAACTACTTAAATGTCCTAATTAATCTAAGGCCTAATACTGGCTTAATCTAAACCCTGTCTGTGAAACCGGGCCATAGTGTTTAAAGAAATACTCATTCACCTCGCACTTATGCTGATGTATATGATTTGCTTTTTTCAGATGAACATGAACAATATTTTTTATTATTTGTATACAGTTGGTTATCTGGTCATGTGATCTCAACATGTCTGTCCACAAGAGGCAACCCGCTTCGTGTGTCAAATAAAACCATTTTAATTATGACACTCATGTGACATTCTTCAAAAATAGCATTCATTTCTGTAGAGCTGGACATTTTAATAGGGATCAAATGACTGAGTTCAGCTTTGAGAATGAAACCAACCTGTTTGTTCCTCAGAATCCTGATGTTCCACTATGAGTATTTCTTCAATCTTCATGTCTTCATTCTCCACTTTAATAAGCGCCATCTTTATAATAGTGTCACATGGATCTCAGCTGCTTTTCCGTGTGTTTGGACTCTGTCAGGTTTAAGATGAAAATAATTATTAGAAAGAAAAATAAATTAAAACTCAATCAGCTCCTTAGTTCAGTAGTCAGCGCACAGAGAGTTAAGCCGAGTTCACACTTTGCAATTTTCAAAATCGTCGGATCCCTGCTCTTTTCACACCACAAGACTATCTGGGGTAGCATTCAGTCGCTACTGTGTACACACTGCATGGTGAATCGGTGACGGGGTTTCTCATTGCATGACTTTACTCAGCGACAACTCTGTCAGGTCCGCAAACCTAGTTTCACAACCAAACACTTGCAAGATGTGATTCGGAAATAACACAAGATCACGCATACGTGGGACTGGAATTGTTATTAAAAATGATAGCCTGCAAGAAGCTTAATGTAATCCAAATTGTCTGTGCGCTGATTTTCAGTGAAAAGGAGAAGAAGAAAAAAAGATTATGGCGGAGGAAATGGTTGGGGAGACACGGGGAGCAAGGACTGTGTTCTGCAAAGAGAGTTTGAGGTAAATAAATAATTTTGCAGGCTGCAAATGTTTGTTTCTGTTTGATAGAATTGTAAATATATCTATTAAAATACTGATATTCTGGTCTATCACTCCTCCCTGAACCTCCCGCTGGCCTGTATCATGCTCTCTCATTGGCTGTCGGTCATCACCTATGTCATATTCAGTCAGAACGCCTTTTCACACAGCATGCCAAATATGCTCTCGGATCGCGTCTTTATTAATTCACACTGCGTGGTTGTCACTCGCGTGAAGGAGCACTAATTTGCCTATGATTTCGACACTTTTCAGCGATTTGATTTTTTATCAGTATTTGAGAGAGATCTACAAACCTTTTCACTCATGTTTACGGTTATTAACTTGTCATAATAAAAGAGCCCTGTTTGCAGTTGTGCCACCCTGACATTTGAGAACATAATTGATGGACAAAAGTGTTTCAATTATCTCAACAGCTTTAAAGGTGCACTGTGTACCGACACCTAGCGCTGAGGTTGTGAATTGCAACTGTCCACCGCTCACCCCTCCCTTTTGAAACACATAGAGAATCTACGGAGGCCGACACAGGACAAAGATGTTGTCATCTGAGACCGCAGAGAATAGCTAGCGCTCTGTAGAGCAGTTTGTCCGTTTAGGGCTACTGTAGAAACATGACGGTGCAAAATAGTGATTTCACTGTAAGGGGACCCGCGGTGATAGAAATGGCTCATTCTAAGGTAATAACAGAACAGTTCATAATGTAAGGTCTTTATACACCACTGTAAACATATTTATGTATATTATATTGCATTTATGTCAATAGATCCTCATAAATACTACACACTGCACCTTGCAAAAATGCACACTGCAAAACTACTGTGTTTAGTTCTTAAATTGTATTATTATAAAAACACCATTTAAATATTTTACTTAACATTTTGGGGGTTTAGGATAACAAAACAAAATAATATGTATTATTTAAACGTTTTAAAAATTAATTCAACCTAAATAGGTTTTATAGAATAAAGTGACATGTCATGAAGTTATCAAATTATTTTTAAAGGAAATATTGCACTTGAACACAAAAATATGCATGTCATGCGGTTGACCCATTTATTTATTTTTAATAATTAATTATTGTGTTAGGTTACCAGAGTTTAACTTTTATGGTTTGAGGTGTGTGTGTTGTTACTCATACGTTATACGTTACTCATACGTTGGGATAGTTCACCCAAAAATGAAAATTAGCCCATGATTTACTCACCCTCAAATCATCATAGGTGTATATGACAATTTTTCTTTCAGACGAATGAAATCTGAGTTGTTATAAAAATGACCAGGCTCTTCCAAGCTTTATAATGGCAGTGAATGACTGTTTCTGTTTTTAAGTCTATAAAAGTGCATCTATCCATCATAAATGTACTCCACACGTCTCCATGCCTTCTGGAGCGAAGTGATGCGTTTGTGTAGGAAAAATATCCATATTTAAAATTTTACAAACTGTAATGTCTAACTTCCACTAACTAATGATGTAGGACGTAGGTGTAGCGTAAGTTTCGGAGATGAACACGGAAGTGCAGAGGATAGAGCAAAACAAACCTTGGTTCTTGTGAGAACTAGCATATTCTCACCGGAGCGTCCTACGCTGGAACGCCACTATCTTGTGAACGCTAGAGTTTACAGTTTGTAAAGTTTTAAATATGTATATTTTTCTTACACAAAGGCATCGCTTCGCTTCAGAAGGCCTTTATTAACCCCCCAAAGCCGTGTGGAGCACTTTTATGATGGCTACATGCACTTTTATGGACAAAACAGAAACAGCCATTCACTGTCATTATAAAGCTTGGACATTATTTAATATAACTCTGATTGTATTCGTCTGAAAGAAGAATGTCATATACACCTAGGATGTCTTGAGGGTGAGTAAATCATGGTCTAGTTTTTATTTTTGGATGAACTATCCATTTAAATATGTTTAGCTCCACTAGTTGTGATATTTGGCTTTAACAGTTCTATAAGGCTAAAAAGCTATCCAAATGCGTTTGTCGTTTGTTTTGCTAACATCCAGTTAGTTTGAACACAATGGTTTATCTCTGTTGTTCTGAACGTTTAACGTAAAATTAGTCCTAACGTTTGTGTAACGTTACAGTTTTAATAATCTCTGTTAGCGGGTGAGGGTTGTAATGGTCCGAAAAGGTGACCATCATCATTATATCGCCATGTCACCCAGCCATATGCTCTATGTTGAAGAGTTAAACCATTTACGTTATACAAAACAATATGATTTTCTATAAAGCTACTTTGAAACGATGTGTATTGTGGAAAGAAAAAATGACTTGACCTGAATTAATCAAGTGCTATATTCCTTTTATATAATACACACTAAATATATTATTGTAGGTAATAAAGGCACATTTTATTTAAGTTAGTTTCACTTTCATCTGAGTTCCATTGTGTTTCTAACACGCTAGAAAGCTCAATCACTGTCTAGTGCCCGAATTCGTACGTTACAATTAAACGCAGCTTTTCTGATACTCATGTGAGGGTGTGTTTACTCACAAAAATAACGTTAATTCATGTTAGATAAAGCAAACGTTGCAATGACATCGCGAGTAAAAACTGTTAAATATATTGAACGGCAGAAACACATCGATTTAAACACTTTAAACGATTAAAAACACGAACCTTTAATCCCCCGAATCGCAGAGGAAGGAGCGCGACGCCGCCTTATGACGTCACCTTGACATGTCAAAATAAAAGCTCAAACTCAAACTTCGGGAAACTTTTTCAATAACAAACCATTGTTTGATTAATTTTTAGTTCCACAGTCGAAAAACAAACAAACAAACAACTATTATTTTTACAATTATAACATTTGTCAATAAAATTAAATGCCACATTACTCAAAACAAACAAATATGTGCAAAATGTATTCCTTGTAAATAATTCCCAAATGTCCTTATCTCAGCGATCTTTAACCATGGCCAGCATGTGTCGCTATTGCTAAAGACATATATCGAAACATTTGTCCTATCGCATTGCTTGTAGGGGCTAAACGTTTGATCCTTTTTTGAGCTTAAAAATACTGTCAAATGACAAAAAAAGGTTTAATGATTGGTTTTGGTTTTAAATTTCAAATATATAAATATTCAAATAAATTTTGAATATATTAACTATATACAATTTAGAAGACACATTCATGTTTAAGAATGTCAGTTTTAATGTAAGGTTTGTTTATTGTTAATATTGTGTTAATGTATAGTTGAAACTTTATATTCATGGTACTCTCTCAAAGTGCTGCACTAATATAGATTGTAGGGATGGAACAATATATTGTGTCACAATATATCAAAATACAAAAATGCAACAATATGTAACATGGATAGGGATCTGGATTGTGTATAGTTCACCCAATATGAAAAATACTGGAAAAACATTCAAGTTCAGAGAGTTTTAATGTCAGTACTACATTACTATTATATATATTAAGCTATTTTGGTGATATTGGGATAGATGCACATACGTTTCAGAGTTTTTAGACATTTTTAATTTATTGATAACTATACTTGGAGATGCTGGGGATTGAACCCAGGACCTCATACATGCAAAGCATGAGCTCTACAACTGAGCTACATCCCCTGGTGTGTCTGCTATTTTCATTGTGTTTAGATACATGTGCCTTTTATTTGATGTATATTGGTATAGATGCACATATGTTTCAGAGATTTTAGGAACAGGAAAAGAGTTTACTTGAAAGCACCCAACTGCTTGGAGATGCTGGGGATTGAACCCAGGACCTCATACATGCGAAGCATGCGCTCTACCACTGAGCTACATCCCCTGATGTTAGTGTGATTTTCATCGTGTTAAGGTACATGTGCCTTTTATTTTACGTATACTGGTATAGACGCCCATATGTTTCAGAGATTTTAGGAACAGGAAAAGAACTTACTTGAAAGTACCACACTGCTTGGAGATGCTAGGGATTGAACCCAGGACCTCATACATGCAAAGCATGCACTCTACCGATGAGCTACATCCCCTGGTGTGGCTGCTATTTTCATTGTGTTTAGATACATGTGCCTTTCTTCTTTACCTATACTGGTTTAGACGCCCATGTTTCAGAGATTTTAGGAACAGGAAAAGAGTTTACTTGAAAGTACCGAACTGCTTGGAGATGCTGGGGATGGAACCCAGGACCTCATACATGCAAAGCATGCGCTCTACCACTGAGATACATCCCCTGGTGTGGCTGCTATTTTCATTGTTTTTAGATACATGTGCCTTTTATTTGACCTATACTGGTATAGACACCCATATGTTTCAGAGATTTTAGAAACAGGAAAAGAGTTTACTTGAAAGTACCAAATTGCTTGGAGATGCTGGGGATTGAACCCAGGACCTCATACATGCGAAGCATGCGCTCTACCACTGAGCTACATCCCCTGATGTTAGTGTGATTTTCATCGTGTTAAGGTACATGTGCCTTTTATTTTACGTATACTGGTATATACGCCCATATGTTTCAGAGATTTTAGGAACAGGAAAAGAGTTTACTTGAAAGTACCGAACTGCTTGGAGATGCTGGGGATTGAACCCAGGACCTCATACATGCGAAGCATGCGCTCTACCACTGAGCTACATCCCCTGATGTTAGTGTGATTTTCATTGTGTTACGGTACATGTGCCTTTTATTTTACGTATACTGGTAAAGATGCCCATATGTTTCAGAGATTTTAGGAACAGGAAAAGAACTTACTTGAAAGTACCACAATGCTTGGAGATGCTAGGGATTGAACCCAGGACCTCATACATGCAAAGCATGCGCTCTACCGCTGAGCTATATCCCCTGGTGTGGCTGCTATTTTCATTGTGTTTAGATACATGTGCCTTTTTTTTTTACCTATACTGGTATAGATGAACATATGTTTCAGAGATTTTAGGAACAGGAAAAGAGTTTACTTGAAAGTACCGAACTGCTTGGAGATGCTGGGGATTGAACCCAGGACCTCACACATGCAAAGCATGCGCTCTACCACTGAGCTACATCCCCTGGTGTGGCTTCTATTTTCATTGTTTTTAGATACATGTGCCTTTTATTTGACATATATTGGTATAGATGAACATATGTTTCAGAGATTTTAGGAACAGGAAAAGAGTTTACTTGAAAGTACCGAACTGCTTGGAGATGCTGGGGATTGAACCCAGGACCTCACACATGCAAAGCATGCGCTCTACCACTGAGCTACATCCCCTGGTGTGGCTACTATTTTCATTGTTTTTAGATACATGTGCCTTTTATTTGACCTATACTGGTATAGATACCCATATGTTTCAGAGATTTTAGGAACAGGAAAAGAGTTTACTTGAAAGTACCGAACTGCTTGGAGATGCTGGGGATGGAACCCAGGACCTCATACATGCAAAGCATGCGCTCTACCACTGAGATACATCCCCTGGTGTGGCTTCTATTTTCATCCCTGAGATACATCCCCTGGTGTGGCTTCTATTTTCACTGGTATAGACGCCCATATGTTTCAGAGATTTTAGGAACAGGAAAAGAGTTTACTTGAAAGTACCGAACTGCTTGGAGATGCTGGGGATTGAACCCAGGACCTCATACATGCAAAGCATGCGCTCTACCACTGAGCTACATCCCCTGGTGTGGCTGCTATTTTCATTGTGTTTAGATACATAATCCTTTTTTAACCTATACTGGTTTAGACGCCATATGTTTCAGAGATTTTAGGAACAGGAAAAGAGTTTACTTGAAAGTACCGAACTGCTTGGAGATGCTGGGGATTGAACCCAGGACCTCATACATGCAAAGCATGCGCTCTACCACTGAGCTACATCCCCTGGTGTGGTTACTATTTTCATTGTTTTTAGATACATGTGCCTTTTATTTGACCTCTACTGGTATAGATACCCATATGTTTCAGAGATTTTAGGAACAGGAAAAGAGTTTACTTGAAAGTACCGAACTGCTTGGAGATGCTGGGGATGGAACCCAGGACCTCATACATGCAAAGCATGCGCTCTACCACTGAGATACATCCCCTGGTGTGGCTGCTATTTTCATTGTTTTTAGATACATGTGCCTTTTATTTGACCTATACTGGTATAGACACCCATATGTTTCAGAGATTTTAGAAACAGGAAAAGAGTTTACTTGAAAGTACCAAATTGCTTGGAGATGCTGGGGATTGAACCCAGGACCTCATACATGCGAAGCATGCGCTCTACCACTGAGCTACATCCCCTGATGTTAGTGTGATTTTCATCGTGTTAAGGTACATGTGCCTTTTATTTTACGATACTGGTATATACGCCCATATGTTTCAGAGATTTTAGGAACAGGAAAAGAGTTTACTTGAAAGTACCGAACTGCTTGGAGATGCTGGGGATTGAACCCAGGACCTCATACATGCGAAGCATGCGCTCTACCACTGAGCTACATCCCCTGATGTTAGTGTGATTTTCATCGTGTTACGGTACATGTGCCTTTTATTTTACGTATACTGGTAAAGATGCCCATATGTTTCAGAGATTTTAGGAACAGGAAAAGAACTTACTTGAAAGTACCACAATGCTTGGAGATGCTAGGGATTGAACCCAGGACCTCATACATGCAAAGCATGCGCTCTACCGCTGAGCTATATCCCCTGGTGTGGCTGCTATTTTCATTGTGTTTAGATACATGTGCCTTTTTTCTTTACCTATACTGGTTTAGACGCTCATATGTTTCAGAGATTTTAGGAACAGGAAAAGAGCTTACTTGAAAGTACCAAAATGCTTGGAGAAGCTGGGGATTGAACCCAGGACCTCAAACATGCAAAGCATGCGCTCTACCACTGAGCTACGTCCCCTGGTGTGGCTGCTATTTTCATTGTTTTTAGATACATGTGCCTTTTATTTGACCTATACTGGTATAGATACCCATATGTTTCAGAGATTTTAGGAACAGGAAAAGAGTTTACTTGAAAGTACCAAATTGCTTGGAGATGCTGGGGATTGAACCCAGGACCTCATACATGCAAAGCATGCGCTCTACCACTGAGCTACATCCCCTGGTGTGGCTTATTTTTTCATTGTTTTTAGATACATGTGCCTTTTATTTGACCTCTACTGGTATAGATGCCCATATTTTTTCAGAGATTTTAGGAACAGGAAAAGAGTTTACTTGAAAGTACCAAACTGCTTGGAGATGCTGGGGATGGAACCCAGGACCTCATACATGCAAAGCATGCGCTCTACCACTGAGATACATCCCCTGGTGTGGCTGCTATTTTCATTGTTTTTAGATACATGTGCCTTTTATTTGACCTATACTGGTATAGACACCCATATGTTTCAGAGATTTTAGAAACAGGAAAAGAGTTTACTTGAAAGTACCAAACTGCTTGGAGATGCTGGGGATTGAACCCAGGACCTCATATATGCAAGCATGCACTCTACCACTGA